>BSBK01004166.1:0-2500 GCA_027943335.1 Chamaecyparis obtusa
ACATACATATATATATATACATACATATATATATACATACATATATATATACATACATATATATATATATACATATATATATATATATATATATATATATATATATATATAGACAGATGACCAGGATCGATACATCATGTGGACCTCAACTAAGTGAGTAACTATGACTTCATCCTAAGTCACAAACATGCATTAAACATCTTATACACATGAAAACATAAGACATCATAGATAATAATGGTTAGATTCAAATTCTTGGGTTAGCTTTATAAATCATGTAAATATAGATGTTTTCAAACTTCATAAACATATAAATGATAACAATAAATAAGTGTATCTAAGCATTTGATAAGTGTATCATCCTCTAAATAAGAAAAATTGTAAACATATAGTTCTAACCATCATAATGAAAGTGTCCAAATAAAAGTCCAAGTATACTCATCGGAGAGGGTATTACATCCTCCCCCCCTAAGATGAGACTTACTCCTGGAAGTCAGCAAGTTAGAAATGGAAATACATCAAACATTATCTCTTAAACACATTTTAACTGATATCACATACATAACTAATCCTTGAATCCATGCACTATATAGAGAATAATCCTCATAATATGTTTAAGCATGAAATATATATCCCAATCAATTTTACTATCACCATCAAGGATAGCTTCAACTTGGTCAAATATCAGTATGAATAGAATTTTCCCTTTACTTAGAAAGTAAGCACCAAGGTAAATAGCTTGAACCACTCAATTTTCCTTAAAACATATCAAGGTGTTACAAATTCCTTCTCTTTCAATACATGTAAATCAAATTTTTACTTGCATCCAATACAACAATATATTTCAATCTAATATAAAACATTGAGCATATCCAAATGTGCCTCATAAACAATCATATCAGTCCACATTACTGGGATTACACATCACAAGGATCAGGAGTGGATATGCCTCTCTAGACAAATCTCACTTCGGGATACAATACCAGTCTCTTCTATATCCAAAATCCATAATCAATACCTCACATAGTGGCTTGATGGTGTCTTGGGCCTTTGTCATGAAGACCCTCCACACAAGTCCACATGTCATATCCCTTGTTTGTGTAAGGTGGTTAGCCTCCAAGGAACATACACCACACATAGGAAGGTAGTGGATACTAGCTGCATAACAGCCTCACATACCCCCATCCTCAAAGGTTCCCTGCATCTACTTCCTTGTATACACTCACCAAGTCCACCTCATGCATCTTTAGTGAGGAATCACAACACACCACAAGACCAACATTACGAAAGGAGATAGTTTAGCCATCAAAGCTCAATAATAATATTAAAAAAAAATAGAATTGTCAATCTCAACAATAAGATAAGAAGAATCTAAGATAAATTTCATAAGTCTTGGCTAAACTATTATAGAAAAAGATAAGAAAATTGTTGGTCTACACAATCAAAGATAAAATAAATTCACCATAAATTGCACATCACATCACTATGTGACTATATCTAGTCACCTCACGAGGAAGGAGGGAACAACGTCCAGCTATCGCAATAGCCCTTCATGTGGTTAGGCCCAGGAAACACTACCCACATGGCATAGGGGGTTCACCTCAACAACACCCCTACATTAGATGGTGCAGAATAAGCATGCCAACCCACCCGACATGACCATACACAAAAAGGAGTAAGCACACTCTAGTCGTATGTCACATGGTAGTGTTCCTTGTGGAGTAGGCACACACAAGACACACCCCGCATAACGATGTCTCTCATAGATCATCGTCATAGCCAGAGGTATACATGGGCTTGGGCCCACCCATATGCCTACCGCGCCTACAAATCGAGCATCCATGGGTGCCCCTCTATAAGCATGCAAGCATCACCAATATACTTTGCATCAAGTACGAAACAAAATACATACATATACTACACCTTCATGTAATCATTTACGTGGCATCATATTCTTGAGCTCAACTCATTACCATCAGCAACATGGCATCATCACCTCAGACCATGTCGGAACAATAGTGGGGTGTGGCATCATATTCATTGCATCATGTCAAAACATGTGCGAATATGGTATCCATCATAGCATGGGCTAACATAATCTCCCTCCACATTTTGGACTACATAGAAGTGTACATATCCATAAATCATACATCTCCTCATAGAGGCTCATATCAAGTACTAGTATTGTGACACTACTACCCCTCCACATACTAAATTACCAACACTCATGGGTTGGCACTCAATAGGGTGACAAGCAAGAAAGAAACATATGAGTGGTATGGTTCTCCTATACCCTTATCCAAAATATAACTTTCGTGGATGGGAACTTATATTGCTCCACTCCATGGAACTCAAATAATTACTGGTTATACACAACACCCAACATAAGCACTGGCACTAGTTTTATCAAATTTACAAGGAAGTACATAATGACATCATATAGTATCCATATATTCCAATTTTTATTTTATTTTATTTTCACAACTCACTTTGTCTACCT
>BSBK01004166.1:7500-242500 GCA_027943335.1 Chamaecyparis obtusa
ACCCTTTTTAATATATAATCAAAATATTGGCCTAGATTATGTACTACTGAAGTTACATAGACTGCTAGTGTGACCTCAGAACCACCATATCCTAGCTACGATTTTAAATTTTTAACTGGAAACTTTTCAACTACATTAAATTTTGAAGGAATATTTAACATAAGGTGACTTGGCTCTGAAAAGAAAAATAATGGATGTTGATGAATAAAAACTCATATCTTGTACAAATTATCATTTTTAATGTCTAATCAAAATCTTGGCATGGATTATGTACACTACTAAATAATTTAAAATTGTTGATAAGTCTCATTAATGTCCGTAATTGCACTTCAGTCTTCACTGTCGTGAAGTTACACAGATTGCCAGCATGACCTTAGAACCCCCATATCCTAGCTACGACTATAACTTTTGAAGTCACGTACATTGTCAACCTGACCTTTGTGTATCTTCATGGCCTTCAACTCCAAACTGCCAACATAATCACTGAATTCACGCATGATGTCAACCTGACCAGCGAGCATTTTGTATCTTTGTAA
Organism: Chamaecyparis obtusa; assembly: GCA_027943335.1. Taxonomy (NCBI): domain Eukaryota; kingdom Viridiplantae; phylum Streptophyta; class Pinopsida; order Cupressales; family Cupressaceae; genus Chamaecyparis; species Chamaecyparis obtusa. The sequence goes on from BSBK01004166.1 coordinate 8,037, forward strand.
CTGTTAGCATCAACCCATCTTTTAGCATGTCGAAGCTATGTACATTGTCATGAGTCACCACAAACTGACCTAACCTTTGCGTATCTTCATAACCATCAACATTGACCTTCAATTTATCCTTCTAAAGCTATGCAAACTGTCAACCACAAACTTACTTGACCTTTGCATATCTTTATGGCCTAAAACTCTAAACCAACATAATAGCCAAATTCAAACACACTATCAACATTACCATTGCGTATCTTTGTAATCGTCAGCATTGACCCTCCTTTCAACTCACCAAATCTACACAAACTATCACCACAAACTGGACATCAGTAAATGATACGTAGCACCCAACTTGTCTTCATCTACATGCTCGTATTAGCTCTGTGCGTGTGTGTGGTCAAGTTTTGGTCTTAGTCCTATCACTATGTGTATTACATAAAAATGTAATAGAAGAACAAAATTAAATAAACTAAGCTTATCCTAACATATTCTATGCAAACCTCATAAAAAAGGGAGAAATAAACATGTAAATATGATGAATAAAACTAAACAACTAGTTTAATCTACTCAACATAAAACAAATTCAAACCTCCCAATATAAGATGAAGAAATGATTTTTGATGTTGTTTTTAGGGTATGTGGTTTCTCACAAACTCTGCAGTATTACAATGTGTAAAAAAAACTTGTTGAATGAGGAGAAAAACTCTCAATTTATAGGAATTTGAGAGAAATGGACAGTTTGGATTAAAAGTTGGATGAAGGGCTAGGATTCTTTAAGATCAATGAGGTGGCCATGAGGTGGAGGCCAAGTAGATGCCATGTAGAGGACATGTGGTTTAGGCTTTGACCATTCAAAGGGGGAAAGATTCTCACACATTTGTGAGAAACCTTTGAAAGTGACATATACATGACAAAGTGTAAGGAGGAATAAGAGAGTGTAAGAAGGCCAAAGTTTCTCACACATGTGTGAGAAACTTGAGAAAGTGATGGCTCAATGAAAAAGGTCAATAGATGTAAGAGAATGAGAGAACCAAGGTTGCTCACACATGTGTGAGCAGCTTTGGAAAATGACATGTCAATGACATGGGTCAAAAGGTGGAAGAGAAAGAGAGAACCAAGGTTTTGGAAAGTGACATGTCAATGACATGTGGGAGACAAATGTGTAAGTGTGTAAGAGTCATATGTGACTTAGGTTTGGGTTAGGATTTCTTAATCCTTAGATTAAGGTTATGCAAATGATTAGGGATTGATTACGTGGAAGATTAGGATTAATTAGTGGGAAAGTGGGTTGAATTGGGTTAGAAGGATGGGTTAGGTTAGGGAAGTGAGGTTAGGTGAGGGTTAAAGTTAGGAGCCATGTGCTCAAATAGAATTAAATTTAATATTTAATTCCAAGTGTTATTTTAGGAGATAAATTAAAGAAACAAGATCATTTACTTAATTAAATGGAGGATTAGGATGAGGAGAAATGGGATAGGATAAAATTAAATAAATGTAAATTTATTTAAGCAAGGATGGGATAAAATGCTAAAATTAAATAAATGTAAATTTATTTAATCAAGGATAGGGGGGTAAAGAGGATTGTAATTAAATAAATGTGAATTTATTTAATTAAAGGTAGAATAAGGCTAAAATTAAATAAATAATAAATATCTATTAGGATAAGGGTAATTGTTAGGACAATTTTAGGTGTCTACATTTTGCCCCTCTTTGATGTAGCATCATGGAAGGATGAGGAAGGATGACGAGGAAGGATTGGTATGCCCCCTCGAGAGGACATGCAGGTTTGGAGAACACGGGTGTGCTCTCGAAAAGAATAGGAGTATAGAAGGATGGGGAAAAGGTTATGGATAACGAATGAAGAATAGATAAAGTCATGTTGTGATAGTGTGAGCAACCTAAGTGTGATATTGTATTTGACATGATGCACCAAGGTATGAAGAACCAAGATGACAATGTGTCAACTATATGATAAAAAAGGGGTCAAATACAACCATATGCCTATGACACCATGGTATGGAAGACTGTGATGCCATTGTGACAATAGGATGCAAAGACCATGATAAATGAAAAAAATGATATATAGACAAGAAACAAGGAAGCATGCACATCAAACCAAATGCAACCCAAAATTTTGCCCCTAGTCAAGCTAAAAACCGATTGATGATGATTGATTGAGGATGACAAAGTTAACGATAAGAAGAATGCACATCCAAAATATTTGGGAAGGATACATCCCATGATGATGATGTGATTAAAAGTGGAATCAATGGATTATCAGTTGATTTGGGTCAAGATGATGGGTTGATTAAGGAGTGATGTATAAGATTACAAGATTGGATTTATTGGATCAGTATTGATTGCACCGGATTGGACTAATATGGGGATTTTTTTTTATTTGTGGATTTTTTGATTTATGAATGAGTGGATTAGATATAATGGAAGTGAAGAGAAAGATAATTTGGATTGGATTGGACGATTTGGATAAGATAATAGGAGTAGAAATGAATGGGATGGAAGATGATAGGAAGGAGGGAAATTGAGATGATTAGATGATAAATAGATTAGAAAGTATTGGAGTGGAGGAGAAATGAAGTAGACAGAAGAATATAGGAAGAAGGGAAAATGAGAGGATAAGATGATAATAGAGGAATTGGAGTGAATGGATAGGAAGAAGGGAAATTGATTAGATGAGAAGATAGATGAATTTGATCTAGTGAAATTAGAAGATAAAGGAATTTGATTGAAGAATACTTGAAGAAGGGAAATAGATAGAATTAGAAGGTGAATGAGTTGGAAAGGATTGGGTGAGAAGGGAAAATTTATTGGATTAGAGGAATTTAAATGAGGGATGGGAAGAAGGAAAATTGATTAGATTATAAGGGAAATGAATGGGATATAAAAGGATTGAAGGAAGGGTTTGAATGGGATTGAATTGAAAGATGGATAAGGGATAGAAGGGGAATAAATAGAGTGGATTAGAAGAGAAATGGATGGGATGGACTAAGATTAGAAGAGAAGGTGGATTGAATAGGATAGAAGAAAGAGAAATGGAGTATACATGAGAGGGAAAGGACAAATGGATGTTATGGGGGGAAGTTGGAAGATGGATAAGAGGATTGAATGGATCGGGACCAATGACAAGGGAGAACCAAGGAATGATAGAAGAAATGGGGATGGGGGGATTTTATGGATGAAGGATAGAGGGATGGAATGGATAGGGATAGGATATGGGAGATTAAAAGGTGGGGAGAAGGGGATGAGGATCCAAGGACTATGTTAAAAAGGAGTTAAATATCCCATACTAAAGAGAGGACAATGGATGGAAAGATGGTGGGTAAAGGATGTATGAAATGGATGGAATGGGTACGAATATGCATGGAGGGAATGAAGGAATGTATGTTCCAAAGCATTCATGTATATTATTATTATTATTTATTTTGGTGCCTCTGAGTGTTATGAAGGAAAAGGGATGAAAGTGGGAGGTGGATGGATAGGATGAGGAGTATGAATGAGATAGAGGATAATTATAAGGAGGATATGGATGGAAAATGAAAATGTATAATGTGGGGATGATATGGATAGAAGCATACAATGGAATTGAGGAATGCATGGGAGAATCAATATCAAAATCATGGAAAGGAAGATGGAGCTTTATAAGAGCATGTATGGAGGATGAAGGAAGTGAATATGACAAGGACTATGAGATGGAGGATATAGATAGGATGTCAAGACCAAATGCGAACAAGTGGATGGACTTATGGAGGATAATGAAGAGGAGATGGATAAAAAGTAAGGAAAATGGATGGTGTATATGGATGGATGGAATAAATAGGTTAGGCAAGATCAAAGATAGGAAAGAATGAAGATGGACTTAGATAGGAGGATTGATGGTGGATATGAAAAATGGAAGACATATATGGTAGAATAGGATGGAAGGAGTTTGCCCCCAATTTAGGGTAAAAGGGGATGAGGATAAGTGAATGGATGGAAGAGGTGAACTTTATAAGATAGTAGATATGTGATACATAGATGGAGGGAAGGACTCAAGCATCAAGTGCCATGATATTGCATTGTGTTTTTTTGTATCAAGGCATTTTGGATATGTGCTTGTAGATGTTGGTAGGATGATTAAAAGGTAGAGGAAATGGACTAGGGGAAGGAGAATGGGGACTTATGAAAAAAGATTGGATGAAAGGAGTGGATGAGTATGGAAGGATTGGGGAATAATGGATGGGAGAGATGAAAATATCACCATTGGAACACACCTTGAAGGGTGGTGGAAAGGTGGAGGAGGAGATTTTGGAGGAGATGGAGGGAAAATTTTGGATTTTGGATATAAGGACCCAAAATAGATGAAGGAGGTAATGGAGTTGGAAAGTAGAGGATTTTTAGAGGGATGATTCAGGAGGAAGCTTTTGGATTAGCAAGGTTGGATGCCAATTTGTATTTTCAAGTGAGATGCATTTTGGCATTGAGTAGCTTTGGAATCCACATGATTTTTCATTTTCATTTTGATGCCTTTGTGGCCTTTTTGACTTTGCATCCTTTTGGATTTTATTTTTATTTTTTTGAACATGTCTTTTAGATGGGACATGTTGATCCTTCTATTTCTTTGTGTGAATTTTTGGCTCAATTCATCTTTGATTATTATTGTTTTAACTTTGGATTTGGAATCCAACTTGATTCCATTAGCCATGGTATGGTGGCAGACATGAGGATGAATGGTTCAACAAGTTTATGGATGGAATTACAAAGGATGAATGCTGTCAGGAATTCAAAGATGTGTGCCTTTATGGATCTTTCTTAGGTATGTGAGGTGAACTTGGATATGGTGGATAGAGGTATGTAAGGACCTAAAATAGATTTAAGGGGTGAAGAATTATGTTTAGGAATATAAGGATCCAAAATGGGTGTGTGAGGAAAGGAGGGAGGTTTGGGCATAGGGGCCCAAAATGGATTTGGAGGATGGGGGGATGGAAGTTTGGACATAAGGGTCCAAAAGGGATTTGGAATATGAGTGAGGGGAATATTTAAGTTTAGATTTGGATGGAGGAATTTGGGATTTGAAAGGAGTAGAAGGGGTACCAACATATTGAGATATTCTTTCTTCAACAAGATACTTAGTATTTGCAATACAAGATGTGAGTCCAAGTGTATGGAGTTCATGTGTGGATTGGATAGGTGTGATGGGATCTTGTGGAGGATTAGGATCATGAGGGGGATTAGGGAAGATGATAGGATCTTGGGATAGATTGGGAGGGAAAAGAAGATCTAGAGATGGTCGTGGATCATGACATGGAAATGATGATCTTGACTTTGGAGAGAAGTAGGTGGCAGAGTAGAAGGGATAATGGGATCTTCAGAGGGAAGAAGATCATACAATGGAAGGGAGGGGAGGGAATCATGAGATGGAGTGATTTGATCTTGAAATGGATGGGAATTAGTAGATGGGAGAGAAGGAATATCTTCATGAAGTGGAGGATAAGTGGATGTTAAGGCTCAAGAGGGAGGGGGATCATTAGATGGGGTAGAGGGGATGGGTTCATGAGATGGAGGGGAGTCATTAATGGATGAGTTAATAGGGATATCTTGATCTTGATTAGGAATTATATCATAAAGCAGATTAAGAGGGATAAATGTATTTTGAGATAGATTGGAAGCATGGGATGGAGAGATTATGATATCTAGAGGAGGAGAATAATCCATAGGAGCATTCTTTGGAACAAGGTCTTGACATGTTTGGACTTGGGAGAGTGATGGGATGGAGGAAGTGGAAGCTTCAACTTGAGTGGATGGAGGTATGAAGGACTTATGAGACTTAGAGGTGGGGATATATACTTTTCTATTATCTCATCAATCCATGCAAAGAAAAGCATGGGTTTGGATGAGAGATGGGGATTATGGATTTGGGTAAATGTGGGAGGATGATATGGATTTCCCTTGCCAAAGGTAGAGGAAGGAGAAGAAATGTGAGATGTATTGGGATTGGATATGGCATGTTGAGGTGGAATATATGGGGATATGGGATGGTCTTGGTAAGTGGGAGTTGGATTATTTTGGTGAATGTGTGAGTTGAATGAATGGGAGATTTGGATTTGTGTGAAGCCAATCTTTATCCATGATGTTGGAATGAAGGTTTGGATTTGGATTAGAAGAAGATGTGGATGAAGATTTAAATTAGGGTTAGATGAAGTGAGATATTTGAAATATGAACTTAGGACTAGGAGCAAGTTTGGACTTTGTTATTGATTTGAGAGGGCAGGGCCTCAAGGAATTTGATTTGATTAGATTGGATTGGATTGGATTCATTGATTAAGAGGGAAAGGCCTTAAGGACTAGATTTGATTAGATTTGGATTTGGATTGATTGATTGTGAGGGCAGGGCCTCAAGGATTTGATTTCATTTCATTTGGATTTGAAGGTTTAAGACAAACCCATGTGGAACAAGACCCTATGATGATGCAAACAAAGGATTGATTTGGATGATGATCTTCTTCTACTTGGAGATGGACTTGTGATCCTAAGAAAAATAGGATAGGATTAATGGAATTAGTTACTTGAGACAAACTAATGTTCTCAAAGCAATAAATTGATTAGATGTATTTTCTAATAATGAGGGTCTATGTAACATGTTCAATTAAATTATTTCAACCTAAGATTGATTAAGGAATGAAAGATGAGATTTGATTTGATTAGTCTTGATTATGCTTGGATATGGGTCAATCAAGACAAGATTTGATTAAAGTCCAAATGATGATTTTTCTCCTAAGTTCAAAGTAGAAGATTTGATGAGAATGTGGATTAGAAGATGATGTGGATATAAATTGGAATTTAGAATGAAATGATTTTAGAAGATAAATGAGGGATATTGGAAGACAAAGGAATGGATAAATGGGTGTTTGATTTAGATGAAGAGGATAAATAGATTGAATTAGGAATGAAGTTGACAAGGGGATTAGATTAGAAAGGTGATATGTGATTAGATAAGAAGGATGGCCAAGATGAAGATTAGGACCTTGATTGAATGATTAGGAAGAGGATAAAGATAACTTAGAAGAATGATTAAGAAGAAGGATAAAGTTGACTTAGAAGAAGTGATTAGGAGGATTTTCATAGAAAGGAAGGACTTAGAAGAAGTAATTAGGAGGATTAGAATAGAATAGGAAGGACCTAGAAGAAGTGATTAGGATGATTAGTATATAATAGGAATGACTTGGAAGAATTTATTAGGAAGATGGGAATGATTAAGAAGGAAGATGATTAAGATGATTAAGAGATGAAGAGAAAGATGAGTAGGATATGGAGGAATGATTAAGGATGTAGAGTAATGATTTGGATGATTGAATTGGATTTGAAATATGACTAAGGATGTTATGGGTGATTAGGAGATCATGAATAGAAAGATTAGAAGAGAGGAATGAATAGGATGATTAGGAGAGATTAAGATTGCAGGAATAAGTTGGAATAATTAAGAAGTTGATTAGGATAAGAAGTATGAAGAAGGTGATGAAGTTGATAGATGGAAGAAGTGATGTGGAGATGATGTTGATAGCTTGACTAAAGACAAATAACTTAACAAAATGTTTTTGTTGTTTTTGAAATTATTTTATTTTATTATTATTTTGTTTAGTTTTGTAATGTTTTTGGGTTTTCAAACTTCATATTATTATTTTCTTGGATTTTTAAGTTTTTTGATATTTTTGGAGTTTTTATTTTAAAATGAAAAGAAAAAAAATGAAATTATAGACAAGAACAATTGCTAAGCCTTAATTTGGATGGTGTGTCCCCTTTTGGCTACAAATGGGGAAGGTTTTAAACATTCAAGCACATCAAACACACCAAAAATCCTATTGAGGCTTCAACTATGATATACAAGCTCAACTAGGGGATGTCCTTGATATACGCAAGGTATGTGAGGCTCAAATCCATATATGAAAGAGAATAATGTCACACAGCCGAGAGGAGAAGGTAACCCAAATCTCCACCTTCGCTTCCCAAAGGTATAAAGTTCTTTGGGGCTTAGCCAAGAGTGACAAGATTCTACTTCCAAGAGGTGTCTTTGGATTCACTGTTAGGAATGGGAACACTGAGAGGGGGGGTAAATGAGTGTTCTACAATTAATTTTTGATATCTTGAAACTTAACTCAATTGCTTAAATACTGAATTGAATAACAATGCAAGTAAAGTAAATAACCATAACACATAACACTAGATATGATTACGGGGAAACCTTGGCCAAAGAAAAAACCCCGGTGGGAATTAATACCCACTAATAATTGTACTAGTGTATTATGAACCTGTTAATGTTCATTTTCCCTGTCAGGAGCATTTATTACAATGCTTTAGTACAATGACCTTGTCAAGGGTTAGACCCTATTAGGATTCTTTTAAATAACCCTATTAGGGGTGGTTGGCTCACTTCCAAAGCTCACTTCTCAATAGAGAAAGCTACAACCTCTTGAATATCAGATACACACTATATCTACAAAGGTGAACTGTTGATATGACACTACTTGTCTGATCAGTTCCGTTTGTGCGCTGATGCTTTAACCTCTTGTAAAGCTCTATATCATTCTTACTTCTCTTCACACATGCTTCGCATGCTTCTACTCTTCTATCTCATCTTCTAACTCCAACAACATCCTCAAATACAAAGGTGCATGTCTTATATATAGGCGCAACCAAATCTATTTACTAAGTCAGCCTATAACCTAATACATACAATGCTTCCAAATGAATTGGCTCAAGCGTGTTTACATACACTGATATTTACATGTTTACAACAAATTTACAATAGGTGCATAGCCTTTACAAAAAAATATGATACACGCTAATTAAAATACTAAAAGTCGAATTCATGCTATGTTATGTTCTGCCACTCACTGTCTGTGTCACTTCAACTCGATGTAACTTCTTCATGCTATCACATCTGACCATGCATTCTTTGAAATAGCTTACTAACATACTCATAAGATTATCTTCAAGGGCACATACCAAAACTTGGTCATACGCATGTGCGTTGATGCTATGTTCATCAGGTGCTTCACTGACTACTCTATCTTCCATACTTAGCCAAATACTGATCTTCTAAGATATTGCGCTGACTCCAAAAATTCATATGACTTTGTTGCCATAATGAAAACACTGATCTTATTCATATACATTAGTATAGTCAACTTTCCAACAATCTCCCCCTTTTTCATTAACGGCAACAAAGGAATATGGCGAAGTTGCTAAACTACATCTTTACACAAAACTTTCTAACATATATTCTTATCTTTTTCTGTACATCATATATTCTCTATCTTATATCTCTGTTATACTATATTTTTCTACTACTCCATATTACTCTACTCCCCCTTTGACATTAATGACAAAGGTGCTAAAAAATGAATCTTCAAGTACTTACAAAGAAAGTACATCCAGGTATGCAATCAGAAGGTTTGCAATTTTGTTCTGCCAAAATGCCTTCAATGCATCTACTATCTAGAGATGGGCGCATAGTGTAAGGAAAATCAGGTGCGGAAAATAGCTTCCTACACTAATCTCTAAAGGAAAGTATTGTGCAAATTCTTTTTAAATCCTTACAATTTCAAATTTGTTAACTACTTTAACAAAGATATTCCAGCCATATACCATGCATATAGAAAATAGATAGAGAAGATTGAAACACATAAACCCAAAGATATGCCAGTGGGGAAAAACCTTTCAGTAAAACAACCCCACCCCTCCAAAACCTGCACAATGTATTATCTTCAACACAAAGACTACAACACACTTGCAATGAAAGTTCTTTCAGGAGCTGAGAGACAAGTCCAGCAAAAAATAGTATACCTATCAAACTTATGTCTCTCCCATAGAAGCAGCATCATATATATAGACTCCTCAGGACCCAAAAAATACCCATAAAAGGAGTTTGGCGTCTAACCACCAAGACCCATGCACAAAGCCACATGTACATAGTTCTTACATGCAATCCCAAGAATAGACGTCCATCCCTAGAATAGACTATGATAGCTTGTCATAGAATCCACCAAAAATAATGGTCACAAGAGAAGTGTAAGAGAATCTATCATACCAACCTATTTTTGGCATATTCTCTTACACACACAAACCTCTTCTTCTTGGGCACCCAAATAGGCCCAAGTCATAAGATGCTCTTACACCTATCATAGCACATTCCTTAAATAGTTCTTATGTGTCATAGAAATCCATCATGACCATTTCAGTCATGATCTCCTTACGCACAAGATGCCAACACATCAAGTGGAGTGACACATCAACATGCCAACTAGACATGTACACTCACACTTAATTTCATTATTTTCAAAAAATACATTTACAAAACAAATAATAAGAATAGGAATTATCCAAGGTTGAGACACCTTATTCCTAACATTCTCCCACTTTTCGAACACCTTGTAAGAGCAATAGGAACATAACAAGAACTTAACCACTATAGGCCAAAAGGCCCATAGACTCCGAACACCATCTGAACTTCTCAGTGCCCACTGGTTTCGTTAATGCATCTACAACATTCTTCACAGTATCTACCTTCTCCAAATTTACCATTCCATCTTCCACCATATCTCTCACAGAGTGAAACTACACATCAATGTGCTTCATTCTGGCATGGAAAGTTGGATTCTTTGCAAGGAAAATGGCGCTCTAACTATCACACCAAATAGTAATCTGTTATGCATCAACACCAACATCAGAACACAATCTCCTAAGCCAAATGGATTCCTTACAAGCATGAGTAGTAGCCATGTACTCAGCTTCTATAGTGGACAAAGCAACCATAGGTTGTCGCTTACTCATCCAACTAATGGCACCACCAAACATAGTGAACACATAAGCACCAGTGGATCTCCTGCTGTCAATATCACCTGCCCAATCTGAATCCACAAACCCACGAATACAAACTAAATGCAGAGATCTAGAAGAGTTACCATGGTAACATATGGAGTAATCTGATGTACCCCTCAAATATTTGAATACTCACTTAACTACATCCCAATGTACCCGTCCAGGTTTAGCCATCAACCGACTCAGGACTCCCACTACTTGGGCAATGTCTAGTCTAGTACAGACCATAGCATACATAAGACTGCCAACTGCACTAGCATAAGGTACTCTACTCATGTCCTCCACCTCACTAGGAGATTTTGGACAATCATCTACAAATAACTTTGTTCCCACAGAAATAGGAACACAAAGTGGTCTACAATCTGCCATGTTGAACCTGTCCAACACAGACTTCACATACTTACTCTGACTCAACCAAAGTTTCTGTTAGACCTATCTCTACTGATTTCCATACCCAAGATGTACCTAGCTACCCCAAGATCTTTCATCTCAAACTGTGCTGACAACTAAGATTTAAAATCAGAAATCATACCCTTACCCTTCCCAAACATCAACATATCATCAACATATAATGCAACAATAAGAAGGTGATCATTTTCAACTCTGAAATAAACACAATGATCTGATTTCGATCTAAAAAATCTAATTGACAACACAAAGGCATCAAACTTAAGGTACCACATCCCAGGAGATTGCTTCAAACCATATAGAGATTTCTTTAATCTGCAAACTAAGGATTCTTTACCTTTAACAATGTAGTGCTCAGGCTGTGACATATAAATCTCTTCCTCCAAATCACCATGAAGGAAAGCTATCTTCACATCCATCTATTCTATCTCTAAATCATATGATGCAGAAAGAGATAACAGAAATCTAATGGATGTCAACTTCCCAACAGGAGAGACTATTTCACCATAATCTATTCCCTCTACCTGTGAATACCCCTTTGCAACCAATCTAGCTTTGTACCTTTCAACTACCATCTACACAAAATTTCTTCTTGAACACCCATTTACAGCCAATAGATTTTCTCCCTTTAGGAAAAGGTACAAGGTCCCAAGTTTTGTTCTTCTCCAATGAAGCCATCTCGTCATCCATAGCCTCAATCCAGGAACTGGCATCTTCCATACCCAAAGCCTCTTTCATAGATCTAGGCTCATTAGTGTTAGTAATCAAAGAAAAGGCACAACTGGAATCTAACATAGAATAACCAAACCTTTCTGGTTGCTTTCTTTCTCTTGTGGATCTCCTCAAGGGATGAGGTTGAGGTTGTTCTTCCTCTTCTTCCGAACTATCAGAGCTACTAGAGCTCTCCTCATCATTAGACCCAACATGGTCCCTCTGTTCAATCTTCTCGGGGGTAGGAGCTAACTGAACAACATCTTTTTCCTTTTCTTTTTCATCTGATTGTAGCACAATAGGAGAAGATGTTATCTCTCTGAAAAATAACATTTCTACTATACAACACCTTACTAGTCACAAGATCCCAAAGCTTGTATCCTTTCACACCAACATTGTATCCAATGAAAATACATTTGACAGCTTTATTTTCCAACTTAGATCTTTTCTCCTTTGGAACATGTGCATAAGCTTCACAACCAAAAACACAAAGATGTCTAATTGAAGGCTTCTTACCAGACCACACCTCCATGGGTGTCTTACCAACAAGAGCTAATGTAGGAGATCTGTTAACCAGATAGCAAGTAGTGGCCATAGCTTCGGCCCAAAACCTTTGTTCTAAACCAGCTCCACTAAGCATACTCCTAGCCTTCTCCATTAGTGTCCTGTTCATTCTCTCTACAACTCCATTTTTCTGCGGGGTATAAGGAGTTGTCTTATGCCTCTTGATACCTCATTCTTTATAGAACTGTTCAAACTCTACTGAGAAAAAATCACCACCATTATCAGTTCTCACACACTTAATCTTCTTACTAGTTTGATTCTCTACAAGGGCTTTAAATTCTTTGAACCGACTAAAGACTTGTGTCTTACTTTTAAGGAAATAAATCCATGTCCTTCTACTATAATCATCTATGAAAGATACAAAAAATATAGACTTGGAGATTGAAGGAACTTTTACAGGACCAAATACATTAGAATGAATAAGATCCAAAACATTAGAAGATTTGTGAGAACTAGAGTAAAACTGAACACGATTTTGTTTACCATAGACACAGTGTTCGCAGAAGTTGAACTCGAGATTGCAATCATTTAACCCCTCAACAAGGTTTTTATTCTTCAGGGTTCTGAGACCCTTTTCACCAATGTGGCCAAATCTCATATGCCACAACATCGTCTTTTCTGCAAGAAGCTTTCCTTCCAAAGTGTTTGCACCCTTAGGTACACTTATTGCACTGCCATCGAAACCCATTGCCATAGTCTTCTTTACTACTTGTTTAGATGGTGGGGATGAAGTGATAGTTGCTCTCTTCTTTGAAATAGAAGAACTATTGCACTGAGCAATGCATGCTTCAAGCTGAAACAAAGTACCTCTAGTGAGCACCATAAAACCTCTCATCATCTTGCATCCATCTTTCAAAAAGACAACTTGCACACCTACATCATTCAACATACTTATAGATAATAGGTTTCATGCCAAACCCAAAATGTGCATAACTCCATTGATTCCCTTTACTCGTCCATCAGGAAATCTGATATTGACCCTTCCATGTCCAACTATCTTTACGTGAGAATCATCACCCAAGTACACATTTCCACCATCAAACTCTTCATATTTTGAGAACCAGTTCCGATGAGAGGTCATGTGAAAAGAAGCACCCGAGTCAACTAACCACACATCATCAGATGCATGGGCTGCCAAAGCTGTAATAAAAGAATCTCCATCTTCTTGAGATTTTTTAGAAGCTGAATCTGAGCCTTTCTTCTTCTTCTTCAGTTCTTTGCAGTCCCTCCGGAAGTGCCCAGTTTTATCATAGTTCCAACATTTTGCCTTTGACTTTCTAGGAGTCTTAGAACTCCCATAGGATTTGGATCTACCCTTCTTCAACTTGTTGTCCTGCTTTCCTCTATCATTGGATCTCCCGCGAATAGCAAGGGCTTCCTTAGATGAATATGAAGTCTTTCTTCACATCTCCTTAGATAGCAGCGAAGACACCACATCATCCATACAGAATGTGGCTATAGTACTTCTGAGAGCCATCAGAAGATGGTCCCATGAATCTGGCAAGGAACAAAGTAGGGTCATACAACGATCCTCCTCCTTGATCTTGGCACTAGATGATGCCAACTGTGCAATCAATAAATTGAATGTGTTGAGATGATTAGTTACAGATCCACCTTCCTCCATTCTTAAAGAATACAACTTCTTTCTCAGGAACAACTTATTCACCAAAGATTTGGCCTGATACATAGACCCAAGTCATTGCCACAAAGAATTTGTAGTAGTCTCATCAAGAACATTTAGAAGAACGGCATCTGCTAGACAAAGTCTGATGAGACCTTTAGCCTTTCGATCCTTGATCTCCCAATCCGCTTGAGATATCGTTGCAGGTTTCACATCAAGTGAAGTAGCCTCCCATAGATCGCGGTCTTCAAGCATGTCTTCCATCTTGAGTTTCCACAACTCAAAATTAGTGCCATTAAATTTCTCCACCTCCATTCTACTGTATGAGGAACTCACCATCTCAATCTGCAAATAAGATTTAGAATGCTCTACACAAAACTCCCACTCAACTTGAGATTAGCTCAAAAAACCCTACCCAACAACTAGGATCAAAAGTTGATCAAGCTCTGATACCACTTGTAAGGAAACTCAGGTGTGAAAAATAGCTTCCTACACTAATCTCTAAAGGAAAGTATTGTGAAAATTCTTTTTAAATCCTTACAATTTCAAATTTGTTAACTACTTTAACAAAGATATTGCAGCCATATACCATGCATACAGAAAATAGATAGAGAAGATTGAAACACATAAACACAAAGATATGCCGGTGGGGAAAAACCTTTCGGTAAAATAACCCCACCCCTCCAAAACCTACACAATGTATTATCTTCAACACAAAGACTACAACACACTTGCAATGCAAGTTCTTTCAGGAGTTGAGAGACAAGTCCAGCAACAAACAGTATACCTATCAAACTTATATCTCTCCCATAGAAGCAGCATCATATATATAGACTCCTCACGACCCAAAAAATACCCATAAAAGGAGTTTGGTGTCCAACCACCAAGACCCATGCATAAAGCCACATGTACACAACTATTACATGCAATCCCAAGAATAGGCATCCATCCCTAGAATAGACTATGACAGCTTGTCATAGAATCCGCCAAACATAATGGTCACAAGAGAAGTGTAAGAGAATTTGTCATACCAACCTATTTTTGGCATATTCTCTTACACACACCAACCACTTCTTCTTGGGCACCCAAATAGGCCCAAGTCATAAGATGCTCTTACACCTGTCATAGCACACTCCTTAAATAGTTCTTATGCGTCATAGGAATCTGTCATGACCATTTCAATCATGATCTCCTTACACACAAGATGTCGACACATCAAGTGGAGTGACACATCAACATGCCAACTAGACATGTACGCTCACACTTAATAGGAATAGGAATTATCCAAGGTTGAGACACCTTATTCCTAACACATAGTGCATAGGTTAGCTTCTCCATCTTTTCCAAATTTATACAGGGACCTTGATCATATGTCATAATAGTGGCATCTATCTCCTTGATGTTCTAATTCAACACAGTGAATGAGGGCACAAGTGCATTTCTCAACTAAGTTTGTCTTTATTCATACAATTAGCTATTATCTTTCTTCCTTTAGCTACTAAATCTTTCAGCAAGGCTTGACCAACCTTAAGGGAATTTAGGTCCAGTGTGAAATTACTTATCAATTCATTCAGCCTCTTCTTAAGATATTTCTCTTCTACACCTTTAGATGTTGATTCCTCAAGACTTGAGAAATTTGCTTTGAAGCATGTTAAGATGGTGTTGACATCATCCACTAAATGTACACTTGATACTTTCTTGTCCTCAGGAAGTAGGCTATTTGGTATGCTTACTGATTCAACAAGTAATGGATTCCTCATTACTCGTTTCTCTTTTGCTTTCTCCATTGCTAACACACTAATTTTTATTAGATCTTCTTCTCCCCAAGAGTCTAAACTAGTTGTATCAGCTGTCAAACTTGACAATAATGAAACTGATGGCTTGGGAGTAAGGAGTGAGCTTTGACTTACTTCCATTATCTTAGTCTTTACATTCATTGGAATTTCAACTGAAGGTTCTTCTTTATGTTCCTCTTCCTTCTCACTTTCATGTCCTGTCAAGTCTTCAACTTCCTTTTCTTCTTCCTATCCAATTAGGTCTTCAATCTAAAATTATTCTTGCTACTTAGGAGAATCATTAGCACATAGAATCTCTACTTCCTAAATGCTCACAAATGCTTCCTCAAACTTATGTAGATCCTTATCTAATGCCGCCAAGGATATTTCTACATTATCAGTCACTATAGTGTTTTCTTTTAATTGCATTGCTTCTGTAGGTGCTGGCACTGTGGGTGCTGAGTCCTGTGGACCTCTCATCAATGCATTAGGGATCTTTGACTCCTTGGCTTGCTCACAGGGAACTTGAGTTGCAGGCACAGTAGGAGGATACATGTGTCTTTTTAAAAACACTTTTTCAAATGCCTTTTTTGTCTCCTTTGCAACCAACTCATAATCCTTATTCATTATCTGTAGATTTTTGAGCTTAGATCTTAAGTGAAGCTTCACCAGATCTAGAAATAATGAATTTTCTTCAAATGAACAAACTGGGAGGCTTTCATCCAATATCTTTTCTCGTATTCTGAAATCTTCTTCTATAGCTTGTCTTTTCAGAGAGTCAAGTATATTCCATACTTGATCAGGAATCACTATCTTAAGTTCCAAGACTGTCTTCTTGAACTTAATCATGTGTTTGATAATCATAGAATGGATCTCTGATTTATCAATCTCATGATATTTATCATAGAACTTTGCAATCTGATCAATTCTTCCTTCATCAACTATTATAGTTCTCAACACTTCAAGATTCGGTCTGAATCCTACCTTAGGAGGTGCTTGTGTATTGTTCCCTTTTCTTCTTGTTGTCCTAGAGGATGGGTGGATTGCACTGATCTGCTTCTTCCTCTTAGGCGTCTTTCTAGGATCAGGAGGTGGAGTGGACTCCAAATCAATAGTATCAGTGGGCGTAGGAGTGTTTTTTCTATCTTACTCTTCTTCTCCTTGGAATCATCAAATTTCTCTATTTTCACTTCAGAGGAGGGTGCGCCCTCAAGTTGCATTGCAATCTTGGCTTCCCTAGCTTTATCCAAGTCTTCTTGTGTGACACCATGGATTTTTAGAATGTCTGATGTGATTTTTGATGCTTTCCTTTTTGTTGTTGCACTGTACAAAATAGAGTCTACTTGTCTTTTCTTCTCCTCATAAGCACCCCATCTTGGTTCATTGGGATCCTTAGGCATTGACAGGAGGACTTGTGCATAAGCTTCCAAAATATGTTCCTCCACTTCATAACCAAGTGGATGAATCCACTTAGTCCTAGGCTCCACTACTTCCATGCATGTGATGTATGTCTCTACCATGAAATAAATGTTGTCCGTATACTTCTCCACAATACTCTCAGGTATCATGTACCTTCTCTGCATTCTGATTCTGAATGTCTTTATTTCTAAGTCCATGAAATCTTTCAAGGTGCTCTCAAATGATGCCTTGAATGAAATTTGTGGCATTGTAGGTAAACTCCTATCAAGATAAAGATCTGATACTTTACCAACAATATGAGAGAACATGTAAATTATTATTGACCCAAATCTGAACACTTTTCTCTTATCATGCTTAATTACCCTTATGTTATCCATCAACTATGTGCACAATATCTCACACAGGTTGAACTCTCCATTTTCCCTTACAATTTTGATAGCTTCCAGAATTGTTTCTACGAACACACTATTTACTCTATTAGCATGCTGGAACTTATAACCAAGTATCATAGACATTAGTTTTATGTCCTTCTCCTCTATCGGCTCAATTGTCATGCCACGCTTATCACTACGGGACTTACAAGCTTGCTCCACTTGTTTCCTGACATCCTTACCAGTAGGAAGAATGACGTCGGTCTTGGATAGTCTTGTCATCTCATAAATGAGATCTAAGGTAATGTGAATAGGAAATTCTCCTATCCAGAATAGCTCATCATATATTCTGCTCAGTAGGATCTTAATCCATTCGGATTCATAGAACTCATATGCAATTGCATACTCAATAATTGGGTGATTTGCAAGGTGCACAAACTCATCCATGAATGTCATGTCTAGTTTCATCATTATTTCAAGGTGTGACCTAATCCTGTCCAATCCTACAGGTTCCTTTTTGCAGTAAATGTATGCACGTATGTCTTCTACGTGCATGACTCCCATTGGAGTTCTAGAAAATGCCCCTTCTAGGTCATCTAAGGCTGATTAGAGGGATGCTTCTTAAATATATATTTCTTCTTGTCTACAACATAAAACACAACTAGAGTGGCCATTACTTACTTGATCAACTCTTAATAAGTTTCCAAAGGGTTTCTGAACCATCACATCCGAACTAGGGTTTCGCAACCAACTTTCACACTTCTTCGCTGATTAAACTGGTTGCAATCTTTCAACACTAACTATTTGATCTCTTGTGCTCTCCAAAGGCTCGAAATTGAATGCAAATGTGTGGATAAAGGATCTTCGGTGACTATTAAAACACCTTTCTACAATTAATGCTTTCCACCATAATACAGAATGTAACAGAGAATTCTAATCTTCATTCCTGCTGACAATCAGGCTGTGTGATCTTGCATACAGCATCAACTAGTATCCAAACAATTATAACCAAAGGCGCATACTTTGAGGGTGAGTATACCAGCCGCATGAGGGTCTAGAGCTAATCTATATCCCCCTATGACCATGAGGGTCAATCATCCAAAAGTAGGTTTGTCCACTGAAGATGCATCTACTACTGTGGCACTGACATTATCTTTCTTTACTTCAATCCAAATCTTTCTCTCATTTTCTGTAGCTTGTACAAACTTGACTTCTCTTGATTCATCCAATATTGATCTTTGAGACTTATTAGGGATTTCTTGTCTTTGCATTCTTGATCTGCAAAACTTTGAGATGTGTCTAGCCTTGTTACAAGATTGACAAATAACTGGAGGCCTTATATTCCTCAGCACATTGATGTGGGTCACCATACTGCATTGTCTAGCTAAGTGACCATTGTCATTTCATATCTGACATGTAATATTTTGAGGAATTCTAACACTTTGTTGTGGATGATTTCTTTGATTGTGTTGTGTCTGATTTCTTTGATTTGATCTACAATTCATAGCTCTATGACCAAATTTATTGCATGAATAACAATAACCATTGAAAGGTCTTACCTCTTTACAGTCTCTTGCTATATGTCTATGCTTGTTATAGGCATAACAAGTTTTGTTTACTGGCTTGCGCTCATCTTTAGATGGTTCTGCTTTAGCTTTAGTATTGTCTTTAGTCTTCTTAGCTTCTATAGATTCTTCTGGTGCTTTCATTATTTCTCGCATATCATTGATTTAATTTTGTGCTTCATTGAATCCAATACCATTGGTATCTCTTTTAATCTTCTGTTCATATAGTTGTGATTCTATTAGATCAATACTTGTGTGCAGTTTGTCAATATGGTTCCTTGCTTTAGTCAACTTAGATTCCATCTGCTTCTTGATGTTTTCTAGCTCCAAGATTTTCATGTTTTCTTGCATGAGTTCTTCATCTAGCTACTTGTTTTCTTTGATATATTCTTCATAGGCTTCCTTATTATTGAATAACTTTTCATCCAACTCATCAATATGATCCTTCAGAGACAAGTTTTCTTCATTCATCTTTTTTACCATTTTTCCCAAATCATTATTTGAACAATCCTTCAAATCTTTTCTGAGTTTCTTGATGAATACTTGTGCACCAATGACCTTCAATTTTAGTTCTTCAATTTATTTTTCAAATCTGTCAAGATCTTCAAGAGCTGCTTCAAGATTCTTCTTCAGATGTTTCATTTCTTCTGAAACCATGATATCCTCAAGTAGTTAAACTTCTCTTTAGAGGACCAAAGCTCTGATACCAATTATTAGGAATGGGAATCGCTTAAATACTTAATTGAATAAAAATGCAAGTAAAGTAAACAACCATAAGACATAACACCGGATATGATTACGAGGAAACCTTGGCCAAAGGAAAAACCCTAGTGGGAATTAATACCCACTAATAATTGTACTAGTGTATTATGAACCTGTTAATATTCCTTTGCCCTATTAGGAGTAGTCATTACAATGCTTTAGTACAATGACCTTGTCAAGGGTCAGACCCTATTAGGAGTCTTTTAAATAACCCTGTTAGGGGTGGTTGGCTCACTGCTAGAGCTCATTGCTCAATAGAGAAGTCTACAACCTCTTGAATATCAAATACACACTATATTTGCAAAGGTGAACTGTTGCTATGACACTGCTTGTCTGATCAGTTCCTTTTGTGTGCTGATGCTTTAACCTCTTATAAAGCCCTATATCATTCTTACTCTTCTTCACACATACTTCACATGCTTCTTCTCTGCTATCTCATCTTATAACTCCAACAACATCCTCAAATAAAAAGGTGCATGTCTTATATATAGGCGCAACCAAAACTATTTACTAAGTCGGCCTATAACCTAATACATACAATGCTTCCAAATGAATTGGCTCAAGTGTGTTTACATGTACATTGATATTTACATTTTTACAACACATTTACAATAGGTGCATAGCCTTTACAAAAAAATATGATGCATGCTAATTAAAACACTAGCAGTCCGCTTCATGCTCTATTCTGTTATTTCGCTCACTATCTATGTCACTTCAACTCGCTGTAACTTCTTCAAGCTATCACATCTAACCATGTGTTCTTAGACGTAGGTTACTAACATACTCAGAAGCTTATCTTCAAGGGCGTATACCAAAACTCCATCATACTCACGTGCACTGATGCTCTGTTCATCATGTGCTTCATTGACTGCTCTATCTTCCATACTTAGCCAAATATTGATCTTCTAAGATATTGCGTTGACTCCAAAAATTCATATGACTTTGTTTACATAATGACAACACTGATCTTAGTCATATACATTAGTATACTCAACTTGCCAACATTCACCTCCCGCTATTTATACTCTGTCGGAACACGGTAGTTGAGGTCGTCTCTTGAGGTGATCAATTCCCTAAGCAGGCCTCCTAAAAAGAAAACAAGACCATATATTTCTTGTGCACTCAAGATCACCCGAAGGTGCGAGAGGAGACAACACGTACATGGCCTTGGGGTTTAAAATACACTTGTTCTTTTTAATTCCAAACCCAAATGTGAAGGTTAATGTTAAGCTCAATTTGCAAATGTGTGGAAAAAAAAAAAATTTTAAAATGTTTGAGGATAAAAATAATTACAAAATCAGATTACTTGCATTTTTTTGATGATTTTTAAAAAAAAAATTGATGAAAAATAGTTTTTATGCCCAAGCTATGAGTGTTTGAAGTTTTCAAAAAAGGGTCAACTTGGAATGTGTACACCTGATTTAGGGATGGAATATGATAAAATGGTTTGCGGATCTTGATATAGGGCTGAATCAACTTTCGGGCACTTTTTTAATCATCCAAATTGGAGCTTGTATGCAAAAGTTATAAAGATTTTTGTAAAGTTGCCTCTTTAAGGGTTTTTAAGGATGAAAGGGCTAAATAAGCCCCTGAAAGCTTATTAGCCCCTAGGTCCCATGTGACCACAAGCTGGAGGACAAAGGGTTGAATTTCTAGCAGATCCCCTGGTCATCCATATGACCAAGGGCTAAATCCCTGCATAATTAAAAAATAATAGAAAGTTAAAATCTTATTACAAATACATGTGGTGGATTTGAAATTTTATGAAAAAGACAGTAAATTTTTATTTTTTCTTTTAAATGTTGGGCACATTTTTTTTGGTATGTTTTATTGCTTTTATTTTTATTTTTTTTAAATCACAAAATAAAATTTTATATTCCTCGATTTTAAAAAACCCCAGCCCCTACAGACTGTGGTTTCCCATAGCTTGTAGACTCTAGATCCACAGTCGCACAGGACTGTGGTTTCCACAGCCCGTGTGGACTGTGGTGAACCACAGCCACACAGAACTGTGGTTGCCACAACCCATGTGGACTGTGGTGAACCATAACCACATGGTATTGTGGTCTCCACAGTTTGTGTAGGCTGTGGTGAACCACAACCACACAGAACTATGGTTGCCACAGCCTATGTGGACTGTGGTAAACCACAGTGTTATTGTTTATTGAATTTTTTTTTAATTTTTTTTTTTTTTTGTTTAATGATATTATTTATTTATTTATTTGATTTTTTATATATGTTTTATTAAATATATAAACATATATGTAGAGACATATATGTGATTATATATATATTTTTATATATCAATAATATATATATATATATATATATATATATAACATAAAATATAACAAAATAGATTTCTATGTATTATATTTTTTTGTAACAAATATAGATTTGTAAAAATAAAATAAAAAATGTTGAGTATATATATACAATGTATATATTCCTATAACTTGAAAAGAATATAAATGATGAAAGTAAAGAGTGATATGTTAAAACACTTCTCTTGGGTGCTTCAAGCACATTGGTGAGTTTGTTAACTTGATTTGAGGCTTTTCGTAGAAGTTGATCATCGAAGCTCTTTCAACCTACAAGCTCAAAAACTCAGAAAACACTCAAAAAATATTAGAAGATTAGTAATGACCCATGAAGTGGGTCCCACCGGGCGTGCCAAAATGTATTGTATAAAAATGCAATAGAAGAACAAACTTAAATAAACTAAGCTTCTCCTAACATATTCTATGCAAACCTCATAAAATAGGGAGAAATAAACATGTAAATATGATGAATAAAACTAAACGACTAGTTTAATCTACTTGACATAAAACAAATACAAACCTCCCAATATAAGCTGAAGAAAAGATGTTTGATGTTGTTGTTGAGGGTATGTGGTTGCTCACAAATCATGTAGCATGACAATGTGTAAAAAAGGCTTATCGAATGAGGAGAAAAACTCTCAATTTATAGGAATTTGAGGGAAGTGGATGGTTTGGATTAAAAGTTGGCTCAAGGGTTAGGATTCTTTAAGATCAATGAGGTGGCCATGAGGTGGAGGCCAAGTAGATGAGATGCCATGTAGATGACATGTGGATTAGGGTTTGACCATTCAAAGGGGGAAAGATTCTCACACATGTGTGAGAAACCTTTGAAAATGACATGTCCATGACAAAGTGTAAGGTGTAAGAAGACCAAAGTTTCTCACACATGTGTGAGAAACTTGAGAAAGTGATGGCTCAATGATAAATTAGGTCAAGAGATGTAAGAGGATGAGAGAACCAAGGTTTCTCACACATGTGTGAGCAACTTTGGAAAGTCACATGTCAATGACATAGGTCAAAAGGTGGAAGACAAAGAGAGAATCAAAGGTTTTGGAAAGTGACATGTCAATGACATGAGGGAGACAAATGTGTAAGAGTGTCTAAGAGTCACATGTGACTTAGGTTTGGGTTAGGATTTCTTAATCCTTAGATTAAAGTTGTGCAAATGATTAAGGATTGATTAGGTGGAAGATTAGGATTAATTAGTGGGAAAGTGGGTTGAATTGGGTTAGAAAGATGGATTAGGTTAGGGAAGTGAGGTTAGGTGAGGGTTAAAGTTAGGAGCCATGTGCTCAAATAGAATTAAATTTAATATTTAATTTCAAATAAGATTTTAGGGGATTAATTAAATAAACAAGATCATATAATTAATTAAATGGAGGATTAGGATTAGGGGAAATGGGATAGGATAAAATTAAATAAATGTAAATTTATTTAATCAAGGATAGGATAAAAGGCTAAAATTAATTAAATGTAATTAGGGATAGGGGTAAAGAGGATTGTAATTAAATAAATGTGAATTTATTTAATTAAAGGTAGAATACGGCTAAAATTAAATAAATAATAAATATCTGTTAGGATAAGGGTAATTGTAAGGACAATTTTAGGTGTCTACACTATGTTTTGAATATTCTTCAATATTTTTTTTATATACTATAAATATTATTTTTTATTCACCAGTATGTATTTTGGTAGTTTTGAAACAAAAACACAATTTGCCAAGATTTTCCACATAGTTTCAAGGAGCATGAATGATTCGCCAATTGAGATTATTATTGTTTCTTTGAAAACTATAATTTTTCGCCAATAAAATTAATATTTTCCTCTATAGTTTTCTAAATTTTGTCAGTGTTTTACACCTTTTTTGAAGAGAGTTTCTTAAAGATTTCCCTACTAGAAAATCATGCCTTCTCCAAGTGGACCTATTTTTATATATAGTTTTTTGATAATTTTTTATAGTTTTAATAGTTTATTTGTAATAAACATTAGGATGACTCTTCATTTCATTTCCAAGAGATTCTTGTGACCCTTGGGATCCATCTGATTTGTATAAACTCTAATTTTGAATAGAATGGATCAATTTTTGGCTTGCAATCTTGTTGTTAGTCTTCTCAGTATATTGAATTTAACAATACTGCATGTATCACACTAGGTATTGTAATCTGATTTTATAATTCAGATCAATAGCCTAGTATTCTTTCATATAAAATGGATTGAGACCTTTCTTTTAATATCTGGCCTCAAATAAGAACACCATTCTGAAGAAAATAAAAGTGGAAAAGATATAATATAATAAGTTGTTGATAAGGGCCATGATGACAAGAGTGCATGCTTTCCTCAATAGAATAAACTAATGAACATATATATTCCTAATTTCTTGTGTAACTAATGTTTTCATCTCAAGGAGTTGATTTTGAAATTGTACCCATAGAATAAGAATGATAAGGAGGTAATTGTGAGAAGACACTGTGGTATAACAAAGAGTATATTTTTAGAATTATATGTTGGAAAGCTCATATGATGACAAACATTTTGTTAAGAACTTTACATTGTCATTGTAGGTGGGTTTGCATTGATTCTTATTTTTATCAACGAAAAAATAATGTATTATATTTTATGAAAGGATATTATTATATACGAAGTATACATTATTCATATGATTTTGATATTGTACATTTTTTTAAAATGCATAAATGGTAGTTTATAAAGAAATATGAAAGTTTATTTCAATCTAACTCATTTTTCCAAGAGCAACAATACATTTGAAACATAATATTTTCATTAATAACACAATAGTCAAGCTATTAACAAGTAAAACAAAACATCGGACACTATACATTCATTTTACAAAAGCTAAAAATGGATCTAATACTTGGTAATTTTATTAATGACCCAACACTTGAGCCATTAACAAGCAAAACAAAATTTGGGACAACACACTTATGCATTGTGTAATCTATATTGAACATTTGTGTCCACTCATTTACTAATGACATGTATGTGCATATATTATATGGCAACATCATTATTTGTATTTCATTACTCAAAATGATTCATTTATCATATATATACCACTATATCATCATGTCTCTTCTCCTTGTGCGTTGTACTTGCCTCAATGTTTTACATTAATAAGAATTATACTAATCTTATTTCAAATACAATTTTGTTAATTCTAGTTTAAATAAAATAATATAATATAATTCAAATAATATATAAATTACGTGGTATATCTTATTTAAAATATTTATTTATTTTTAAATATGAATATGTGCTCCATATATATTTATTTTTTAATATGAATATGTGCTCTATATCAAAAGACTAAACTCATTGTGCATTGTTCATCTACAATAAAATATTTATTATCAAATATGCAACCTTCTATAATAGTAACAACTTTTACTTATCCACACTTGTAAATATTAATATATTTTTTATTTATTAAACTTGAATAAATTTTACAAAAGATTTAATTTCTTGATAAAATAAATTACATTTAATATTAATAAAACTTGTTACAAAATTATATAATATTTTTTAGACGTGTAATTATACTATTTGGTTAGTTTTATTCATTTAAAAAGATAAAATAAAGTAAGACATAAATTAAAAGATAGGTAGGATTTACTCCATACTTTCCACCTACTAATGAAACTATATTACATAGAAATGGTTTGCAAAAGTGGCGAGAATGCCTCCACTATTCTTTGCTGTTCTCCGCTCACAGCCAAACTTCTCACCACGTTCACACTGTGTCCACGCTGTCCAAGACTCGTAATATATCCACGGGACCTTTCGGAACACGGTTGCGGGAAGAGAGCTATCAATGCCCATTTACCCTCTCCAATCTGCATGTAAGAAGATCTTCCTGTAGGATATATTCCACCCCACTTTGAATCGAGATATTTTTCCAGTATATATATCACAAAGCTGCTAGAGGAAAGGTCGGGAAGATCCTTGACCGGTTCGGAAACGGAGAGATTTGGAGACAGCCCAAGTTTGAAGGAGTCTAAAAGTGCGAACACATCAGCAACTGCCCGCGCACATATTAGTATTTCATCTGGCCATTTCTGCAAATTCCACGCACAACATTCAGTCACAGTACAATACACGATTGGATAGAAGATAATGAAAATACTTTATTCCTATAAACTACTATATTACCTGCATCGTTTCAATGCAACTCACAATGGCTGATCCCTTGTTTGCTCTCAGTTCCACCCTCTTCAATCTCTCCATCTGCTCCAAACCTTCAATTTTCTCAATTCGGTCCCAATCATGTAGTTTGAATTCTCTGAGAGAAGTTAATCGTGCAAAGCTGGGAAGCTCGACCAACTTTCGATTCCCTCGTATATCCAGACATTCAAGTTTTACTGGCAGTGCTTTGATCTCCGTCAAATGATCATTATCACTAAGCTCTAGACTCTCAAGCTGGGGGTAACGGTCAGGAATTGAAATGCCGCACACTTTTGTGCGGCTTATTGTCACCCGCTTCAGGTTGCTCAATGCGGAAGATGAAGGCGCCGCCTCAAAATCTACTTGGATGATTGGGCACCAGATGATCCGTAAATGCTCTAAGCGACTAAGACGCCAAACAGAGACTAAACATTTCAGCTTTGGACAATAGAAAATTGCAAGATCGGTCAATGAGGACAAATCTCCAAGAGAGGTCGGCAAAGATTCCAGGTTGTCGCAATAACGAATTTCAAGACTAGTCAAGGAGGACAAATCTCCAAGAGAGGTCGGCAAAGATTCCAGGTTGTCGCAACCACTAATTGTAAGACTAGTCAAGGAGGACAAATCTCCAAGAGAGGTCGGCAACGATTCCAGGTTGTCGCAAACACGAATTTGAAGACTAGTCAAGGAGGACAAATCTCCAAGAGAGTTTGGCAAACTTATCAACTTGGGACACACTATGTCCAGCTTTTGCAGCCTGCCTAGTTGACCGATTTCAGTTGGTAGCTCTTTCAATCCTCCCCATAAATAGAGCTCTTTCAGGGACGCCTGATTTGTGATGTGACGAGGCAACTCTTTCACTTTCTCACATCTGTCAAGGCTCAGAAACTCTAGCTTTGTAATGCTTTGAAAATCATCTGCCCCGAGTATGAGCTCTGAACACCCATTCAATGTGAGATATCGTAGGAGCGTCAAGTTTTTAAAAGAATCTGGTAGCCTTCTCAACTCTCCGCATTCTGACAAATCTAGATACCGCAGATTTGTCAAATTGCCAAAATTTCTGGGTAGTGATGATAGCTCCCGACAGTTTTGTAAGTTGAGGTGCTCTAACAATTGGAGACGGCAAAATCCTTCAGGCAGACTCTTAACAACATTTGTCCTGCGACCTCCGACTACTATCTTTTTCAATTTATCGAGACACCCTATTGAGTTTGGAAATCCTTGAAAGTTGGGACAAGCAGAAATAATCAACTCCCTTAATTGCACCGGGGCCTGCATCACATTTCCAATGAGACAAAATAAGACCACTTACGTCGCTCTCAACCTCCCATAGCTCTTCTAATATATAGATTTCATAAATTCGAAATATAGAGCAGGAACGGAAGACTACTTACATCGCTTTCAGCCTCCCACAGCTCTTCTAAGCAATCTGAATAATATAGTTGTAAAACCCTCAATTTTTTAAGTGAAAGCCCTGTCAGATTTCTCTGTCCAAAATGAGACCAGCGAAGACAGACCAGCTCTGTTAATACTTCACCGATTTCTCGACTAGAATAATCTCCTTCAATCTCCAAAAGCTTTAGTCCAACTAAATAGGGTGCCAGTGCCTCCTGCGAGCAACAACCATGAAACTCAACAAACTCACTAATTAACCAACCCAACTATTTGTGAAAGAATAATTTAAATTACGTTCATGTCAATAAGTTTATGAAGGTGTCAATAACAATTGTAAAAGTGTCTAGTTTCTTGTCTGTAAATTTGAGTCCCTGTCATCAATCTCCAATTTTATACAAACGGTTATAATCCCAGTCGATACATAAGATGAGTGGATTCGCTGTTCTGCTCACTTCTTAGTTGAGTGAATGTGCCCCTGCTTGGGTAATTTGCAAGCAGAGAAGTATTTTGAGAGAGTTGACGCTGCAGGTATCATCATAGTCCGAAATCTGGTATTTTTGTTGGATCCGCTGTTGCTAACAGAAAATCCAAGGATCTAGATAACTACACTCCTTATGAGGCCTTCTCTAATGCTAAATCTACTATTAGTCATTTGAGAATTTTAGAGGTAAAAGCATTTTGTCATATTTCAAAATAATATAAGAAAATAAGTGGTTCAAAATATATTTTTATGGGTTATTGTGGTGATTTTACAAAAATGCACAATCTTATTATCATAAAAACAAAGTTGTGTTAATAACAATGCTATATTTTATGAATATGAAGATGATATTTAAGAAAAAGGAAAAAAACAACAACTGTATTTCATGGATACTAATTGAAGAAGATAGTGAGAGTTCAGATATTGCAAATCAACAAACTTGTAATCAAAGTGGTTTTGAAACAAGACAAAGTGTAACTACTTCATATACCAATGAAACATTATGAAGATCAATGAGGCAAATCAAAGCACCAATTAGGTAAAATGACTATGCTCTAATGACTCAAGTAATGAATATTGATGAGCCTCAAATTTTTGAAGAAGCTAAGAACCATAAAGAATGGAAGAATGTTATGGAAGAATAATATGATTTTAAGTATGCATAATGGTATTTAGGGGTTAATTAAATTGCCAACAAATAAAACTCTTATAGGCTCTAAATGGTTGTTCAAAACTAAGTTTAAAGTTGATGATAGTATTGATCAATTCAAAGCTAGATTGGTTGCAAAATTTTATTCACACAATGAAGAAATAAATTATGAAGATACAATGAACTGCTAAGACAAAAACTGTTAAGACTTATGATTGCACTTGCTACAAAGTTTAATTAGGGTCTATATATCAAATGGATGATAAGTCAACATTTTTTAATGTTGATTTAAAAGAAGAAATCTATCTTACTCAACATAAAGGCTTTATAAAGAACAAAAAATCACATTCAATATGCAGGTTAGAGAAGACATCGTATGAGAAAATTGATAACTTCTTTCTACAAGGGTTTAGCAAGAGTAAGAATGATCCAAATATGTTCATTAACAAAGATGAACATGAGATATACATAGAATCTTAACATTATTTTGTAAGAAAAAAGATTTAATCAAAAAAAATAGAATTGTAGTATTGTAACAAAAATAACAACATAGGTGACATATTCACTAATCTATTGGGCTAGATAAAGTTTGTACTATCTAAAGATAAAAAGTCCATCAAAATTATTATTCTTGAGGGTGAGTGTTAGAGAATAATTCATAACTACATTATGTTTGTGTTAATAAGCATCTAAACATGCATCAACAACAATTGTAGAGCTATCCAATTTGTTATATATTAGTCTCAATTCTTGATATTAATCTCCAGTTTACTATCGGACAACAACTTTGATTAGTAATCAACATAGTTAGCATAATTATAGGGTTTGGATGTCAAATGTATCTAAAATATGTAATCTTAATTAATGAATAAGATAAAGGAGTCTATTGTTTTGTTCATTATCTGTCAAACTCTATTTCCATTTTCCTACATTATTTGTAAGGAATTTTTTAAGTGTTGATTAGGAAAAATATAAATGTTAAAAAACTATTAAAAAAAAAAGTAGAACCAGATAGAGATAGAAAACATGGACAACCATACTCTATATGACAAGAGCTCTTTAATTCCATCTTTGGCAACCTTAATTCCTCGAATGCTACTTGTTTTCTGAAAATAAAAATAATAAATTTAGAATTATATAAAAAATCAAATTAAAAAATTCTATAGCTACTCAAATAAATACATAGTAGATAATTAAATTGTTAAGTTGATTTGATTGCAAAAAGGGCTAACATGAGCATCTTTTTAAACATCTATTTAACAAGTAAGATCCAAAGCATGTGTGAAAAAATGTTGCCCTTTTCATTCTTTACTCGAACAATTAAAAAAGAAAGTATCAACCTCACCTTTATTTGTTTGCCAAAATCAATAATCTGCTTGGGTAACCAAATTCGAGAGGAAAAGTGTTGATTTGCAATTTCTCGTCCTAAATCTCTCAAGTGGTCATGCATCCTAATGCGATTATCATGGCCAACTTCAACCAAACACTTATTTAGTAGCCTTTTCCAAGTGTACAGACCACTCCAATCTGATCCATCCCAGACTTCAATTGCCAAACTGTTCTCTTTCCCAATAAAAAAACAAGCAATATCAAGGAATGCCTCTTTCTCTTCATCATCAAGGGCATCATAACTTATTCTAAGTCTCTTTGTGATATCCTCCGGCAATATTCTTGAAATCTTATGAAACATAGACTTCCAAAATTGTTTGTCGGAATTCCCATATAGCTGCGCTCCAAATACCTTCAAAGACAGGGGCAATCCATCACAAACTTCTAAGAAATTTTTAACATGCTCCTCAAATCCACAAAGGGGAGAGGGTTGTAAAAAAGCATTCCAACAAAAAAGTTGTTCAGCATTAATTTGATTCAGTCCTCTCATTTTATACACAGAATCTATGCCCCAAGACTGAAGAACTTGATGTTCCCGTGTTGTGACAATAATGAGACTACCCTTTCCAAGGTTGTCTTTTGCAGACAATAAAGCATCCAATTGATCAGCATTATCCACATCATCCAGGACAATGAGCACCCTAAAAGCTCTCAAATGCCTACTTAGAGTTACCTTACCTTGGTTTATACTGTCAAATGTTTCATTCACACCAAAGTCTTTGAGAAGTTGAATCTGCTTCTTGTACAACACATCTTTAGCTTCTCTAATATCAAAAATAAAACTAGATTTCTCCATAGAAAAGGATCTTCTATTATATAATTCTTTAGCTAGCGTGGTCTTCCCACAACCACCCATGCCCCAAATACCCACAATTTGTATGCCCTGTTTACCATCATCAAGTTGAACTGTATTTTCAAAATCTTTGACTATTTCATCGAGACCTACTGGATGTTTTGCAACTTCTAGTGACACATTGCTTATTTCTTTCAATACAATATTCACAATATTCTTGAACAGCCTCTCATAACTGCACCAAACAAAAATCAAACTTAAAAAGATGTTTAAAGACAATTAGATTCCATAGCTATAGAAATGAAGTCATATTTGTCAAGACAGAAAGACCGAGTATGTGGTTCGTACTCATCATTACTGATGATTTCGCCAGTGCAAAATGAGACCTTGTGGAGTGCATCTTTCCACTCCTCCAGATTTTCTGGCTTATATCTACCTTTCTCTTTATGCTTGTTAAAAGCATCAACGTACACTCCTTCCCTTCGATCAACATATCTGAGATCCATAGGGTCGACATGGTAGAAAATGGGAATAATTTTGGCGCCGCTTCTCACCATTAAAGACAGCTCCTCCAAACACCAAGCTGATTCTGCATACCTCTCTGAAAAAATTGCTATATGAAGAGTAGCACCGCGGATTGCTGCTTGTAATGTTTCAGGGAAGAAATCGCCATAATCCAACTCCTCTGAGTCTAAAAAAGTTGCCACCTGCATGTGGCAGAGGATATTATAGATTTTGCTGGCCAAAGTTTCCTTCACATCAGATCCACGATGGTTAATGAATACATCGTAACACGGCTTTTGGATGAGTGTTGAGGATCTACCCATATCAGACGCAGATGGTGCCATTCCTTCAAAAGCCTCATTCTGTGGGATACCTGAAGTAGATGCAGGTGGTGTCATTTCTTGAGAAGCACCCATAATCTCACCCTCAGGAATACAACCAGAGGGACCTGAAGTAGATGCAGAGGGTGCCATTTCTTGAAAAGATTCATTCTCTGGAATATAGCAAGTGGTATCTGAAGCAGTTGCAGGTGGTGCCATTTCTTGAAACTCCTCATCCTGTGGAGTTACAGGTGGTGCCATTTCTTGAAAAGCCTTATTCTGCAGAATACAACCAGTGCTATTTGAAGTAGATTGCGCCACTCCTTGAGAAGTGGTTGCAGGCTCGCTCTCTGTGCGACCAGAGGGAGTAGATACCTCATCCTGTGGGATACCTGAAGTAGATGTAGATGGTGTCATTTCTTGAGAAGCACCCATAACCTCATTCTCAGGAATACAACCAGAGGAACCTGAAGTAGATGCAGAGCGTGCCATTTCTTGAAAAGACTCATTCTCTGGAATATAGCCACTGCTATCTGAAACAGTTGCAGGCGATGCCGTTTCTTGAAACTCCTCATTCTGTGGAATACAGCCAGTGGTATTTGAAGTGGTTACAGGTGCTGCCATTTCTCCAAAAGCCTCATTCTGCAGAATACAGCCAGTGGTATTTGAAGTAGACGCCATGGGATTGGATTCCATTGAACGCCGTGAAGAAAAGAAACAGCATGAAAACAAGCTTGGAGAAGATGATGGAGAAAAAGAAGATGAAGAGGGCGCCATTGCTTGTGAAGTGGTTGCAAGCTCGCTCTCTGTTCCACCAGAGGTGACAGAACTAGACGCCATGGGATTATATGAGGTAGACGCCTCATTCTGTGGAATACAGCCAGTGGTATCTGAAGTAGACGGCATGGATTTGGATTCCGCTGAACGCCGTGAAGGAAAAAGACAGCATGAAAACAAGCTTCGAGAAGATGATGGAGAAGAAGATTGCGCCAGTCCTTGAGAAGTGGTTGCAGGCTCGCTCTCTGTGAGACCAGAGGGGGCAGAAGTAGACGCCATGGGATTACACTACAATATAACACAGAAGGAATGAGAGAAAATCAGTGAAACGGGCTTGAAAGAAGTGGGTGAAGCGAGGTCAATAACCGAGGAATGCAAATAAGAAATAGAGCGAGTGGCTGGGTGTGATTTGTGTGATATTCGCATCTGAAACGCGGAATCGTAGGTAGGGGAAAGGATCCAGTAGTGGCCCAGGCTAATTTCGCTCACTTAGAACTTTTAAATCGTAAGGTGGATTTCACTGATTTTTCGACATGTCTCTATAGGTGAGTTAAGAGCTTAAAGCTAAGGTTTCAGCTTTTGGGTATTCACAGATCTCTCTGTAGAGATCATGGAGCGCCAAGTGGTCTAAAAGTACCATTTTAAAACGCTTGCCCAATACCCACCATGTTTCTCACCAATAACCAATCACTCAAATGACCCATTACTTGTGTTCAAATGGGCCAATACTTTTGATCAAATGATTTAGTAATACTTATGAAATGACCCAATAGTGGTGCACAAATGAGCCAATTACTTAAAAAAAAAATGATCCACTATTAGTACATGTGCGTTCAGCTATTGGGTATGTTACTAGCACTTACTGTTTTTTTTTTGTAGTTAGTTATTGGGGCTCTCTATGACACAGCTATAACAGTTATTGGACCCCTGTTTGCTATTAGATCCTTTCCCCTAGACTGAGTGTAAATGACGTCTGAAATGCGGAATCGTAGGTACAGGGAGACGATTATGACAAAATGCGACATTCAGAGAAGAACGGCATAATAATCGTGTTTATAAGATTATAAAAAAAAGAAAGAGGAAAGTGTGTGGAAGACAGTGGGGCCATGCTGAAGGATAGTCCAAAAAAGCAAGCTGTCTTAGCTTGTACACTGAACGAATGTGGAAGAGAGAAAGATAAGAAATGACAAAAGTGGTATCAATAATGGTGTCCGTAATGAGATAGTGGGCGCATAATGCAGATAAAGTTTTAGACTAATAGTGGCATCAATAATGCAGATAAAGTGTCAGAGTAATGAGATAGTGGTATCAATAATGCAGATCAGAGTAATCGTGGCATCAATAATGGAGTTTGTAATAGCAACATCGCACTCATGATGTAAAGAGTATAGTGGAGAGTGGGACCACATAAATAGTATATTAAAATCATTTTAAAAACAGGGCGATAAATTGAAGTCAAGTGGAGACGGAAATTACATATAGCGTAAACAATATAATAAATGAAAGAGTAGGTGATACATGTAAACTTGGTGGAAGAAGCGTAGATTCATATTGGAAAAGCGTGTGGAATGATCTGACAAGGGAAAGACGACATTATAATGGAGGGCAATGTAGATTTGTATTTTAATTGTGATTATTATAAAAGGAAACTGTGTGGAAGACAGTGGGGCCACGTGGAAGGATCGTCCAAAAATGCAAGCTGTCTTAGCTCGTACACTGAACGAAAGTGGAAGACGAAAGATAAGAAATGACAAAAGTGGTATCAATAACGGAGTCTGTAATGAGATAGTGGTATCAATAATGGAGTTTGTAATTGGACATCGCACTCATGATGTAAAGAGTATAGTGGAGAGTGGAGAGTGGGACCAACACAGCAGTAATGGAAATCATGGATCACATAAATAATATATTAAAACCATTTTAAAAACAGGGCGACAAACTAAAGAGTCGGTCATATTTGCATCGGAAACTTCGTTGAAGAAGCGTAGATTGATATTGGAAAAGCGTGTTGAAGATGTAGGTGGAATGATCTGACAAGGGGAAGGCGACATTATAATGGAGGGCATTGTAGATTTGTATTTTAATTGTGATTATTAATAAATCCTGTGTACAGTAATGTCAAGATGAAAGGTACAATAATAGAGTGAATAATGGGGACCGTCAATATATCAATAGTCTATTATTTTTTATATTTTTAGTCCCGCCTATATAAGCAGAGATTTATGTTTTCGGTGCATTATTTCTTATTAGTTTGCATGGAACACTATGCATTCCAAAAAGATTAAATTATATTTGCAATGTTATGCAGTCATCTTATTTTTATTTTTATTTTTTAAAGAATATTTCTCTTTTCTAATTGGATGTTCATATTTTTGCTAGTGGTTTTTTACAATTTTTTTCTAAAAATTCATAATATTTTTTGTGAGGACAGTTAAGTCTCACTTAACATTGGCGGGCCCACGCTTGATACCTCCGCTGCATTGAATTGCTGGGAATGGTAGCACTTTAACAAATTGCTATTAATATTTATGCCATCGCTGACATCTGACATTTCGTACTGTACCGCTCTTGACACCTCCAGCACATCCGAACAGAGGAATAAATATTAGATTTTTATTAGATTTTTCATTTCTAAGTTAAATATTTTTCTTACATTTTCATTCTATTTCACATAGCATAATTGTTTCACCATAAGTTCGGTTTTTTTAAATTAAATATTTGTATTGGATTTTTATGCAATTTCAACTAATACAATTGTTCATAATAAGAATAGAAGGAAATATTATGTAATAATTAATTTTTTTCATTTTAAAAACCAATTTATTTTAATTTCTTATTTATTATTTTTATAAAAAAAATAATAATATAAAAAACATTTTATATTTTAATATTTAATTATTTTATTAATTATTATATTATAAATATAAGTAATTTTATTAAAATTTTAATATAAATATAAGTAAATAATTACAACTTTTTAATAAATACGATAATTATGTTTGAAATTATATTTTAATAATAGATTGTATATATAGATAATAGTAGTTTTTAATAAAATTATTATTTTTGAAAATTTTAATAATTTGATTTGTTAGGTTGTAAAAATATACATGTTACATAATGTTTCCTTCCATTCTTCATAACATTCTTCAGAATGAACAATTCTATAAACTGAAATTGTATAACAATTCAATAGAAACATTTAATTTTGAAAAACATAATTTATGATAAAACAATTGTGCTCACTAAAATTGTATAAAAATCTAATAAAACTATTTAACTTATTTTCATTTCTGAATTTTGCAAAATAAATTGAATTTTAAAATTGAATAATTAGTATTCAATAAAAATAATAATATTAATAATAAAAATTAAGTTTCTCCTGCACTCAAAAGGGAAATCTCTGACCACAGATGGTTTAAATTTTTTCAAATTCAACTTCACGAAAACACCAATAGTAGATCTATTTAATTGACAAGCTATATTAATCATCACCTAATGCTATATAACTTATTTCAAATTCTTAGCCTGTAATTAAATGCTATGACTGAAATAAATTCAGGTCAGTTGGAAATTCGGAAAGGAAATAGAACCCCATGTATTATAATTCATTTGTAAGTCAATACTAGTCTACTTACTCTTCCATGCGTACAGCAATAAGGAAAATCCTAGACCTTTGGACTCCTCTTTAAATCCCTGAGCAATCGACAGAGGCAATACGGAAGAGAAAGATGAGAGCTTGTACCATGATAGACAGGCCAGTCTGAAATACGAACACTGCATTACCTGAACCCTAAATTCGTGAACATTTTCCAAGGCCTATTTTAAGAACTACACGCATCTAAACTGATGTTTCAAATGAATAGAGCAAGCCGAAATAGAAGAAAGAGGAGGAGACCTTGCTTAGAGCTATCCTCCCACCTGTCAATCTCTACATGTATGCAAAATGCTTTAGCATAGATGATGCACGTGAACTGTTCTCTGAATGCCACCTAAACACTACATGCATTTTTCATCAAATTTGTTGATTGATAAAAGAAAAAAACTACATGCAAAAATAGCTCCGGCCAATCAGGAAATAGAAATAACAAAATGAAAAATCAATTAATATAATGAAACATGCAAAGACCATATGTTAAAATTTTATCGCACGGTTTTTTAAGGTAGATTAATTGCAAGAAAGGCGTATGAAAACATAAGTCTGATTGCAATTTATTATTGCATCAATATGCAATTGTTGCTATACTCATCTTTTATAGATTTTGTCCAAAAAATTGAGTTGAGTAACTTGATATAGTTGTTTGTTCATGGTAACAGAAAAATAAAAATTATCTAAAAACTTTTTTGGAAGTCATGCATTTGATTCAAAGTCCCATTTTTTTCATTATATTTTATTTTGACAGCTTTATAATTTTATGTGCTTGTACATTTCTTTTGTGTTCTATTGCGACTATATGATTTTTACAACTTAAAAATAACAATTGTTTTCCATGTTGCATAACTACATGATCATATCCTATATATTAGATATTGGCAAATCAAATTCAGTGATGTTGATATAATTGTTCTTATATTGTATAATAGATTCGACCACTTTGGAGACACTACTTCCAGAATACTTAGGGTCTTATCTTTGTGGTAGACAGCAATGATAGAGACCGTGTAGTTGAGGCAAGGGATGAGCTTCATAGGATGTTGAATGAGGTAAATAGTTTTGGGATGCCTCTATCATCTTTATAGGAAGTATGGTGTTAAGAAAGTATGAAAAAAGAATTCTGATAGTGTATTCAGGCTTACAAGAATCTTAATTCTGAGTGGCTTTGCTATCATATTGGATGTTGACTACAGGTCTTCCCCATCAAACATCAACCACAAAACATTCAACAATACCTCTATCAAAATATAAACTCCAAATTGTCTTTAGTATGTAGGAGAAAACAGGAGAGTGCAATATTTTCATGTGGAGGTTGCAATTGAAATGAATGCGGGAGATCAGTAGGGAATGGTTATAGTGTACTAATGGGATAGGATCCTCCTTTACAGTAGTCATTCAAATGACACATATGTTTTGTCTGACCTGTTGGAAATATTCAGGAATTAACCAAGTTACTGAGAGGGGAGGGGTGAATCAGTAACTCCGAATTTTCTTCTAATTTTAACATGTATTTTACCTTTTAATCTTTGCATACAGAAAGCATGAAACTTAAAAGCATTCACAATAATGACACATAGATTTGGTTACCCAGAAACCTTCCAAAAGAAAGTAAAACTGGGGTGGGGATGAAACCCACAAAGCTTTAATACTGCAGAATAAAGTTGGCCGGTTAAGGCTTACAATTTGATCACTTCTGATGATCTGCCCTGTTAGGAGCAATAAGGATTGCTAAATCCACCTTGTTAAAGGATTTACAAACATACAGTGAAGTATGCACTCGGTAAAGAGATTTATACAAAGACTGTTAAGTCTACCCGGTTAAAGGATTTAGTACTGATTCACCTGTTAGAATGAAACAGTAGATCTCTGCTTTGCAACTGGATTGCTGAATGAGATTCGCTGATGTACTGATCACCTTCTGTGATGAATTTGTCTTTGCTGTATCTTATACTTCTGAAGCCTTCTGCAATTCGCTTATTTCTGCCTTTCTTACTCTTTCACATATATTCTGCTTCATACATTTATTACATCTTTTATTTCTACAACATTGTTTATATACAGGTCTCAAACAATTAATTATAATTACAATTGCACAGTCGGCTTGACAAATAAACATAAGTGCTACTAAGTCGGCCCAAATATGGTTACTCGGTTCCTTCAAACTGACTCGGTGACTTTCTGATACTCGGCGTCCACTGCATTACTCGGCATCGTCATGCACTCGGTAGAAGTGAAGGCACGGTTCATACTGATCACTCGGTAGGTATTGAACTCGGTAAGCATTGGTGACTCGGTAGACAAGATGTTACTCGGTTTACATTGTCCTGATCGGTTTGTACTAACTTGCTCGGTTTGCACTGTCTGCTCGGTTTGCACTGACTGCTCGGTTTGCACTGACTGCTCGGTTTGCACTGTCTGCTCAGTTTGCACTGTCTGCTCGGTTTGCACTGACTGCTCGGTTTGCACTGTCTGCTCGGTTTGCACTTGTCTGCTCGGTTTGCACTGTCTGCTCGGTTTGCACTGTCTGCTCGGTTTGCACTGTCTGCTCGGTTTGCACTGACTGCTCGGTTTATACTGTCTGCTCGGTTTACATCCAGAATGCAAATAAGTGTTGTCACTAGTGGCAATTCAGCTTAATGCCAACAATCTCCCCCTTTGGCATTAGTGACAAAAACACTTATTGGCCAAAAATTTATATACACGAATCATGCTGAGTTTTATTTTGATTTTTCAAAATTTGTCTTGTTATAGGGCTTTATACATTGTCTCCCCCTTTCAATGTGCTAACTGTTTCTTATACAAATCTATAACTGTATACATATCTCTCCTTCTATACATATCTCCCCCTTTTTTGACGATAATGCCAAAGGTGCATATACAATTTATTTACAGAGAGAATCCAAAATTTGATAAGAAATCGGAATGTACCTTCATTATTAGTGCCAGGGTTCTGTCCCAACTTTCTTGCAGAATCTTACATGTTTGTATAGCAATTTGGACTTCTGCAGAGAGTTCAATCATGTGATCTGCTATGGAGAACTGATTGTCATGAATCAATGTTCTGGAATGTTCAATGTGCTTATACATTGTATTCATGATGGGAAGGATCATGTGTTGGATGTCTAGCAGTGTGGACCGGATCCTTGAGTCTTCTTTCAGTAGATCAGACTGCATATTGGATAGATGTGAAATTTTCATGTGATGAGCAGAGCTTGAACTTGGTTCAAGTTGCAGCTTTTGTATGCTAATCTTCATATCCTCATCCATTTTATTCATTTTATCTTTGACATCCTTTGTGAACTCGGCAAAATTGCATAGTCTGGCCAAAAGAGAGGTAGCATTCGAATAAATAGACTCTGTGTTAGACAAAACTGAAGACAATTCCACTTGGTTAATAGCTATGTGCTGAGCAATGTGCTCAAGCACTTTATTGTTGAATCTCTTCTCGGCTCTTTCAATTAACTTTTCTGTCCCGGATGAGTCCTCATTGTATTTCTCAACTGCTTCTGCCAATTGTAACAAAACATGCTGGGAGGAGTCTACTTTAATGCCTAATGCATCAGACAAAATGTCCTTAGCATCCTTGATGATTTGATACTCTTTGTCTCTCTCCTCTTTAAGCTTCTTTTGTTTTGCTTTCCTTTGGAGGATCTCACCTATATTCTGCATCTGGTCTGCTGAGAGATTTGCAAAATCTAGTGTAGGAATTTCTATCTCTTCATCTAGGTCTATATCCTCAACTATATTTTTACCCAAAAATTTTATACTCGGTAGAGCCTTAGGCTTATCTGTACTTAATGCTCTTGTAGTAGTGACAGTAGATAAAGTAGGGCTGGCTATTGACACTGGTATACTTTCTACTGGAGAACTTAAAATATTTACACTTGATGATTCAAAAGCTGGAAAACTTACTGGTACAGGAGACTGTAGCTCGGTAGAAGAAATGGTAGCTGCCTCTGATGTTGCTAGGGATGATTGGACAAATGTGGAAGTTGTCACAACCATGCTTGAAGGTGTCTCTGGGCTGGATGTAGAGACTTTCACTGGAGAGGTAGGAAGGGATGCAATGACTTCTGCTGCTATCCTTACAGTATCATCTACCTCAGTGTCTTCTTCTTGCTCATCACTGTCATCTTCAATATCCTTTATTATTACAGTTTCAATGCTCGGTTGGTGAAGGTGGTATATGTTCTTCCATGTGGCTTTTGCAGCCTTCACAACCGATTCAATATTGTTGATCAAAATTAAACAAGTATTGAACTTCAATGTCATCTTATTTTCATTTTCTTTTAGTGCCTTCTTTACTTCATCATTGTTCAAGCTCGGCATCAACTGTCTCAGGTTTTGATCAAATATGTCTATCACAGTTTGCCTTGCATTGCTCCATCTCATTTTTATTGGATTTAATAGAACTGCTGGAACCTGTGGGGTAATTTCTTCAGGAGAGTATTTCCACTGTCCCATCTTCTCAACAACAGCATCTTCTATTTCCTTCTGTTTTGCTTCCGATCTGGTTTCATATCTCAAGGATTTTATGTTACTTACTCCAGATCCTGATCCATCTCTGAAGAGTTTGAGCTTTTCTTGAAGGGTTAGAGGAGGCCTTTTGAATACTATGTCTTTATCTGCCTTTTCTCTTGTATTTCTCCTTGTAAACACAGCAGTGGGAGGCACAGATGCCTTAGTGATAAAAACTTTTCCTTTCTTCTTTGCAGGTTCTGGTTCCTCTGTTTTCTCATCCTTTTCTTCTTCTTTTTCACCTATTTCTTCTTTCTCCTCGGTTATCATTTGCATTTTAGCTATCCTCTTCTTTCCTTTGTTTACCGCCTGTGGAAGCTTTATGCTTAGTTCAATTTTCATCTTAGCTTCATCATATGTTCCAAAATATGGAGCTTTGGGATTGACAGGCTGATTTAGAAGTGCTTCAATAATGTTCTTGGTTTCATCAATATTTACCTCATAGGGAAGAGGTTTTACATATACAGTTCTCGATTTAACTGCTTGAATATACACATTATCACAATCTACCATACAACAGATGTCATCTTTGTAATCTTCCACCAACTTCTGTGGAATCCGGAATCTGTCATTCATTTTCTCTTTGAAAGACTCAAAATAATTATCCATGATGCTTTCAAAGTTTTCACCCATTTCTGCGATGTATTCATTAATTTCATAAAGTACTGGCACATCTTTTCTCCATACAACTTTTCCTTTAGAAGGGAAGAATTTCTGAACATAGAAGAATAAACAGACTAACAAGGATCCAAACTTACATGGATTGTTTTTGGAAGTTTTGATGCTTTCCATGTTCTTGTTGAACTGTTTCAACAATAAGTCTGCTAGGTCAAATGTCAAGTTGTTTTTGACCACTTTGTATGCTAGGTCAACAGCTTCACATGAGACACTGTTCTGTCAACTAGAACTGTAAATCTTGTGGGAAATGATATGTGTACCAAACTTCAGTTCAGCGTTGGTAATGCTGCTAACCTTCATGCCTCTACCATCCCACTCGGCTAGGGTTTTCTTCTCTAGTTCCGTCCGACCTAGGGTTTTGGTAGTTTTAGCTTTGTTCAACATGGGAAGACCGGTAACTTGATGAATCATTTTCTTTGTGATCTCAATAGGTTTCTCAAGCCAAATCTTGCCATCATGTACTCGGCTGAGAATGTACCTAACCCATTTATCTCGAAAGTTTCGAGGAAGATGTGCAATGTGGACTAAACCCTTATCTTCCAGATGTTTGTGCTCGGGTTTCAAAATATCATCCACACATAGTTCCTCACGCACAATGTCTAGTTCTAGGTTTCCCATTTCTTGAATTGAACAGTTAAAATGATTACGGATATCGTTGATAAGCAGTACCTTAGGAGGAATCTGAGATTGAGCTCCGTTCGGATCTAGGGCTGCTGCAATTGCGGGCACGATCTTAAAATCTGGTGCTTTCCACTCCCCTTGAACTAACATATCAGATCCTTTCTTCGCTGAAGTGCTGGATGATGCCATGGTAGCTCACAGAAAATTCCTTTCGCAAGAGTATTAAATCGTCGGGATGCTCTTGAAATTTTTTGCTCTCAAAGTGCTTAAAGATTCACGGTGAAGAATGAGTTCGATTACTTGCTTTTTGTTTACAACTCTGTCATTAATGCTCATTTCAAATTAGGGTAGGAATTCTGACAGGCTGTCACCCACCAAGGATTAATTGCTCGGAAAAGACTTCGCAACTCGGTGAACTCAAGAATTCATAATGCTCCGACCTCGCTCGGTAAAGACAGGTACCGACCTTGCTCGGTGAAGACTATACCGACCTTGCTCGGTGAAGACTATACCGACCTTGCTGTGATCTCACTGCATCTTGCATGCTGATTTAGACTTTTCTTTTAATTTCGGTTCTGGAACTGCTTGAGATTGATCTATGAGAGTACAGTTCCAGTGCTTCCTTGGAAATTTAGTTTGAGTCAGTAGAGCCATCCATTCCATTACTTGGACTGGATTGCTCGGTAGCTTTAGGAATCCATTTTTGTCTCACCTGTTTCCTGACCTTAGTTGCTTCATTCTTCTTTCCTTCTTCAATTTCACTGGCATTCATGCAGTTTCTGGCTATGTGACCGAGTTTAGTGCATTTGAAACATCTTATTGTAGTGTCTCTTTTCCTTAGATGATGTTTTATGCAATTCATGCCAATGTGTCCATATTCTCCACAGTAATGACATCTACACCAGGTGTTGTAGTCCCATCCAAACATTGCTTTCACAATTTGTTCTGCTGGATTAAATGTCTTGGATCTGCACTCGGATGCCTTGTGACCTTGTTTGTTGCACTTGTGACAATTACCTCTGAATCTAGGTTTTTCCCTGCATTCATTTGCTTTGTGACCAGGTTGATTGCAGCTATAACATTTTCCATTGAATTCTGCTTTTTCATTGTTCCAACATTTATTTGGAGTATGTCCTATTTTACCACAATGATTACAAGTAGGTTTTTGATTTCTTTTAGTACCTTGCTTAGAGGATTCGCCTTCTTCTTTGTATCCAAGTCCTGCTTTTCCTTTTTGCCTATGAAGATTTCGTTCATACAGCTGATTCAAGTCTTCTTGACTTTTCAGCATTCCTTCATTGATTTGTTTTTCAGCGTTTAGGTCATCCATCAATCTTAGATTGATTTCCTTTTCAGATCTTAGTTCTTCTCTTGTGTTTTCTATTTCTGATCTTAGATTTAGAATTTCTTCATTTGTATGAGAGATCTGATCAATTAGATTTTCTAGCTGAAGGGTTTTGTTTTGGACTTCAATGTTTCTTCCATCTAATTCATCTTTCAACTTGTTTCTTTGTTCCAAGATCTCACAGAATCTTGTAGAGTGTAGTTCTTGTTCTCTTTTCAATTTTCTCACTTCTTCCTGCAGAGACCCATTCTTTTCTAGGAGTTCTTTGATAGCATTGTTTGCTTCATCTGAGTTATTTGAGGGAAGAAGATCTTCAATCTTTTCTTCAATGTAATTCTGATCATTCATCTGATTTGCAAGTTCCTTCCTTCTTCTTAGGGATTGGGAAAGATGTTCTTTTGCTTCTTTGAGTTTAGCTATGGCCATTTCCAGATCTAGCTTTTCATTTTCAATCACCTTGTTCAGTTTGAATACCTCCATTGTCCTGGATCTTTGCTCAAGCTAGTTAAGCTTTGTCTTGAGAACCAATGCAGCTCTGATACCAATTGTTGGAAATATTCAGGAATTAACCAAGTTACTGAGAGGGGAAGGGTGAATCAGTAACTCCAAATTTTCTTCTAATTTTAACATGTATTTTACCTTTTAATCTTTGCATACATAAAGCATGAAACTTAAAAGCATTCACAATAATGACACATAGATTTGGTTACCCAGAAACCTTCCAAAAGAAAGTAAAACTGGGGTGGGGATGAAACCCACAAAGCTTTAATACTGCAGAATAAAGTTGGCCGGTTAAGGCTTACAATTTGATCACTTCTGATGATCTGCCCTGTTAGGAGCAATAAGGATTGCTAAATCCACCTTGTTAAAGGATTTACAAACATACAGTGAAGTATGCACTCAGTAAAGAGATTTATACAAAGACTGTTAAGTCTACCCAGTTAAAGGATTTAGTACTGATTCACCTGTTAGAATGAAACAGTAGATCTCTGCTTTGCAACTGGATTGCTGAATGAGATTCGCTG
The DNA here is from genome assembly GCA_027943335.1 of Chamaecyparis obtusa. Taxonomy (NCBI): domain Eukaryota; kingdom Viridiplantae; phylum Streptophyta; class Pinopsida; order Cupressales; family Cupressaceae; genus Chamaecyparis; species Chamaecyparis obtusa. Next base: position 52,743 of record BSBK01004166.1, read on the forward strand.
ATGTACTGATCACCTTCTGTGATGAATTTGTCTTTGCTGTATCTTATACTTCTAAAGCCTTCTGCAATTTGCTTATTTCTGCCTTTCTTACTCTTTCACATATATTCTGCTTCATACATTTATTACATCTTTTATTTCTGCAACATTGTTTATATACAGGTCTCAAACAATTAATTATAATTACAATTGCACAGTCGGCTTGACAAATAAACATAAGTGCTACTAAGTCGGCCCAAATATGGTTACTCGGTTCCTTCAAACTGACTCGGTGACTTTCTGATACTCGGCGTCCACTGCATTACTCGGCATCGTCATGCACTCGGTAGAAGTGAAGGCACGGTTCATACTGATCACTCGGTAGGTATTGAACTCGGTAAGCATTGGTGACTCGGTAGACAAGATGTTACTCGGTTTACATTGTCCTGATCGGTTTGTACTAACTTGCTCGGTTTGCACTGTCTGCTCGGTTTGCACTGACTGCTCGGTTTGCACTGTCTGCTCAGTTTGCACTGACTGCTCAGTTTGCACTGTCTGCTCGGTTTGCACTGTCTGCTCGGTTTGCACTGACTGCTCGGTTTGCACTGTCTGCTCGGTTTGCACTGTCTTCTCGGTTTGCACTGACTACTCGGTTTATACTGTCTGCTCAGTTTACATCCAGAATGCAAATAAGTGTTGTCACTAGTGGCAATTCAGCTTAATGCCAACATGACCTACTAGACTTAAAACATTTGGATCAAAGTTCCCAACATCCTTTAGCGTATCTAGAGACGGGAGAAAGTAAGTTTTCTATGCTCAAGAGAAATCTTATATTTCAAGTTCAGGGGCTTTCTTAACATTCCCAAATTAAGGAATATGTTTCCAACTTGTTGAACCATTATAGCAAGAACAGTGAGCCTAAGAGAACTATCTTTCAAGGTTTGAATTTTTTATCTTGAATTTGATTTCTTCTGCAGAATATAGAAAATAAAATATCTAAAGAAGAAGATCGCCCAATTTTTTTTGGCTAATGCATTAAACTGAACCAACAGTACTTCAAAAATTAAAAACTCAAAACATTTTCAATATACCTAAGAGTAATATGCCAGCAACTCACAGAAATAGACCAAAAGAAAAAGAGCAACTCAAAATTATAAATGAGACTAATATAACTGAAGTGTTGAAGTATCATTTTTAACATATTGCTCTTTCTTGCAGGGCTTTTCATAGGATGCTTCTTAGCTTTGTTTGTGGGATACATACATTATCATGGCTGACATAGCTAGCACCTACACAAGTAGGACATACCCAATATACATGGAAATAATTTACCCTATTTTTAGGTTTGATCATTGATTCTTCTCTAACTTTTGCAACTTTGTTGATTTCATAGCACCTTTCCTTGGATAAAACTAAGTAGAGAAAGTGACATGACACCCAATAAATTTGGACTCTAAACTTATGTGCAAGAGAATCTATTTTTGAATTCTGCATTAAAATGGACTCACAAATGCTGTAAATTATGCTTCTTTTTCTTTGCTCTAACAAATGAATGCCCATTTGTTTGTGTAGTTTGTTGACTTTATCCCAATGCTATTTCTTGTTAAACCATCATTCTTGCCTATGTGTTCTAAGTAACTATAAATCTATAGAGAAAATTTCTCCTGAGGACATCCCAAATCATAAATATTTGATCTTTGAAGGTCAGTTCCTCTGTGTCATCTCAACAATTAGATCATCTATGTGTGAGAAATTGAACTTCTTTTGTTCTTTTTTTTCTTGCTTCAATTTTGAAGGTTAAATAGTTTTTCAATAGGGAAAAATATGGGTTTTTTAGTTTCTTGTAAAGCTCAACTAGTCAAGAGTATTTCTATGCTATATTTGAAAGCTAAAAGATTGAATTGGGTTTTTATAGTTTCTTGTGTAAAGTTCAACTAGTTTAGTGACTTGAATTTGTGAAATGAAAAGATATCATCCAATTATGATGAAAGATTAGTTAATGTTGTAAGGTCTAAAATTAGGATTTTTAATTTTGGATTTGATGTTTGCATCTTCATGCCTCTTTCTAAGTATAGTTCTTGAGGAATAAGAATTAAGGAACAAATTTTTTCTCTATTTCAATTCAATATGATGTTAGTTTCATGTTGTTAAGGAAATCTTATGGACTAGCTAGATCAATGTTTCTATTAAATACCCCAGACCCCAAATTATGCACCATTATTTTTTAATTTCATCATCTTTCAAGAACAAATCATCATAGTTTATTTTTTATTTCAATTTTGAGATGTTTTCTTCACCGCAAAAAATACTAAATTTGTGTAAAATTCTTTCTTTGGCTCTTCTTTTGAAACATTGAAAGGGCCACAATTTCAACATTTTTTGGGTGTTAAATTAGGGTTTATGGTGCTACTGCCAAGAATGGGACCTTTAAAAGAGTATAGCTGACACAATGCACTTGAGTTGCATGTAAGGATTTTTATGAATCTTTGCTTGGCTTATGAAGTTTGTAAGTGTCTAAAAAAATTCATCCACTTTTCCATTCATTGTTCATGTTATGCGAAGATCATAGGTCATATTCTCGATATATCTCATGATTGCAATTAATAGTGCCCAGCTTTTCCTTGTTCTGGCTGTTGCCTCATTCACAAGTGACTTCCTCTTTCATACTACAATCTCTGGAGTATGTAGCCTATATACAGTAGGTGTGAATGTTAAGTATATTTCAATGGGCTATTTTCCACTTTCAATTGAATGGAAATGGAAGTGGGATCTTTTTAATAGTCCATGGGCAATCTAATTTTGGGTCTAGAAGGTCCACGGGCAATTTGTTTCCTTTGTGACAACTTTGTGTGAAATATACATGCTTCAATCAGTACAAGTATCAAAAAATTTCTAACTGATATTTTTCTATTTGCCAGAAGGGAGATGATTGGACAAATTCTCATGTATCAAAATTTACAGCAATGAATCCTACTTATTCTTTACCAAACAATGTTGCAATTATCACACTTAGGTAGTTATATGCTGAAATCTCTTTTTCTAGATGTCATTATGAACCTTCCCTTGCTTGATTTAGGACTTATTGATTGCTACATTGTAGGTTGACTCCGAAATACTAAAATTTGAAATCATTTTGTCATGCATAGATATACAAAAGCATCATATAAGATTTATTATTCTCTCTAAGATAAAATGTACAATCAATATTCATTCTACTCAAATCTCCCTTTTCTCAAGCTTCAATCCATGCAGTATGAAAGGCATCTTTGTGTACACTATTACAGTATAGCGAGTGGGTGTTTTGTGATACAACATTATTAGTTGAACTTGAGAAGCTCACTCACATATTGCCCCTCCATTGGATTGAAGAATTAGGAAAAGTTGATTTCATTGCCCTTTTATAGCATTGGGCGAGGAAAATGCTACTTAGTTTTGAACCTTGTTCCTATGCCATTATGTGCTCCATTGTACTCCCAAAATGTATTGCATGGTGCTACCTTAAGAATCAAACTTCTTGTAGTTTATCTAACTTATAACCAAACTCATTTGACAAGAAGCTGTCAAATTTTTTATTATTTTATCATTTTGAACATAAAATGATTTCACAATAACTATTAATGAACTCTGTCCATCAGCCTGACATTAGATTTTTGTTGTACATCTAATTTTAAATATTTTGCAAGAACTTGAAGATGGAAGTGTGCTACTTCGCTTGGCTCATATTTATGAGGTTCATAAATGCTAACGCTTATTTTTACTGTTAGTGTGTTTATTATTATCTGAGATAGATTGGCTCATGTTTATAGATATCCATTTGCCATGTCTTGAAATTAACAGGCTGCAGAGGACACTATGTATTCCAATATTGCTACAATTGAGCTGAAAAAGATGTCTCCTAATAGAATGGTAATTGAATTTTATCTCATCTCACTTAGTTCGGTATTCCTTATTGAATGAAGATCCATGGTACGATAACTTGATGTAAGGAAATCGGTCAAACTATAGATAAGTGAATTGACAGAGATGAATTTATCAGCAAATCAAGAAAAATCTGCAATGAAACTAAAAGGGTGGAAAGTGGAAGGTTATGACAGTGACATCCATACATCTTGTTATACCAATAATCAATACACACTATGCAAACCAGATTATATGCCACCACTTGTACTTCTATGAATATTTACCATTTGAAGTTTACTCTAAGAACCTAGCCCTCAACTTTAGTCTTATCATATGATTGCAATTGCATTATATCATTATGTTTGCAAGTCACAACTATGATGAGTTTTTGATGATATTACCATCTTGTATAATTCCATCAAGAATATTTGTAGAAAACTATAAATTATTATCATAGGTTTGTTTGATGGTGATCTAAGTCCTAGCGTAGAATTTTGTGGTAAGTATTAACCAAACCCAATTTTAAGGTTTGTAGTAATATTAGACTAAGCTAGATTAATCTTGTGTACTACCCAGATTATCATAATCTGCCACAACTTGACTCTTCCAATACCTTTCCTATGTCTTTCACAATTACTTCGATGTGCGTTACATTAGTCGTAACAACTAATTTATCATGCAGTATACAAAAAAAAAATGATTTTTGGAAGTTCTTCCAAATTTGGATGTTAAGGCCAACTCAGCGGTCCCACCACATATCCCACAACAATTCAAGTGGATCTAGATGATAAGTAGTCTTGTCCCTATTCATGCACCTATATGATTTGAGAGTTTTCCTTTGCATGTTCTGGTGCAAACCTCTTGTGGGTGCGCAACACATTTCCCTGAGGTCCAGGTTTGTCAATAACATCCTCAAGTAGCTTGACTAAAATCAATAGAAAGTGCAAAGTCAATTATGGAAGACAACTTTAGATCCACCATAGTGGATATTTTCTTCACAACAATGTATATTTCAAGTTGCTATGGTATATTTTTCTATAGCAAGATAGGAACAAGAGATGAGAGATTAGACAATCATTCATCTCTTTTCAAAGAATGCTATGTACAGAATGTTCAGATTAATAAGCAGTGGATTGTAGTTTTACATCTTGCCCATGTACATATCGCACATGAATTTCATCATATTTTTTTGCATCAAATCCCCAATAAGTTGCATCTCTAAAATTTTAATTTCTTTTCAATCATTTTTATTAAAAGCATTTGGCGGGACTCTAGCTTTGCAGAGCTCTTGTTTGGCTAGTAATTGATCTATTTGTACACAACTATTAGGATTTGTCCACAAATACTACCAATTTTGAGTGGATAATTATTGGTGGATCTTTGAGTGGGTATTGGGTGGTACTTTGAAATGGCCACTTTTGACCTTTCAACCCTTGATAATCTCTATAGGGAGTTTCATTAATACTTAGAAGATAAGAAATATTTTTCAAGGTGTCAACTAACATGCGAAGACAACCAATTTTTTTTTTATCAAAATCCAACATATAGTTTAGGCTCTAGAAATGTTTGAAGTTAGGGTGTGCGGATACAGGTGCTATTCCCTTATTTATGAAAAATAACTTTATAAATTAAATAAAATATCTTTGTGTACATGTGTGTCTATGTGTACATATATATCTCTTTCATTCTCTCATTCTCATTCTCACTCTCACTCTCACTCTCCCACTTCCATTCTCTACCTCTCACTCATACTGTATTTATCGATATTTCCCTCTCTTATATGTTTTTATATATTTCTCTCACCATCTATGTATGTCTCTCCATCTCCCCTTTATCTATGTATCCCTTTATATACTAGAAACCTATCATTTTTATCTACTCAATTCCCCTATCTAGATACTTGCACCATACACATCACCCCTTTGGTAGAGGGAACCTCTTATAACTTCTAAATTTGGACTATTAATTCTCATGGGCTTTTTAAGATGTATAGTTGGTAACATTAACATCCCAATTGCATATAATTTATTTTCTTTATAATTTTGTCTTTCCTAGTCCTAGTTCATGTTTGTTTTCTTCTATTCTCAAAATTTATGTTTAAATTATGTCTCTTGTGAAAATTTTAGAATCATCTATAGTGTATGTTAACTTAGTTTCATATTAGGATAGAGCTAGATTGAGTCTAAAATACATTCTAATGTTGCATTTCAATTAGATTGAGGAAAAGAATACCTACTTATAACCAATGTTTCTCAACTTGGTAACATTAACATCCCAATTGCATATAATTTATTTTCTTTATAATTTTGCCTCTCCTAGTCCTAGTTCATATTTGTTTTCTTCGATTCTCAAAATCTATGTTTAAATTATGTCTCTTGTGAAAATTTTAGAATCATCTATAGTGTATGTTACCTTAGTTTCATATTAGGATAGAATTAGATTGAGTCTAAAACACACTCAAATGTTGTATTTCAATTAGATTGAGGAAAAAAATACCTACTTATAACCAATGTTTATGAATTAACTTACTCAATAGATGTAATGTTTGTTCATTGATTTGATGAACTTAACATACCATTTAAAGATAAGTTTCTAATTTTAAGTGCTATATTAGTTCATAATTTGTTATTTTCATCATATATTAGCTTTTTCATAATTTGTTATTTTTATATCTTGTGTGTATTAGTGTACTATTTTATGTTCCTTTTTCACATAGTACTTATTTTTTAAGTTTTCTCTTTTATTCTCCTCTTTGTTTCAATCCTTGGTTCTTATATATTTTTACCATTCTTTCATGTTCCTTTATTCTTATCATCTTATTCTTATTTGGACTACCTTAGTCTACCTTTCCCACCCTATCTTTGATCTCTATCCTAAACACTATTGCCTCCTCGTCTTCACCCTCTTTTTAACTTCTACCATCTAGCAGTTTTTACCCCTGTAAGGGTCAAAGGTGGTGTGTAATAAGTCTAGTATAATATGATGTATCAATTTTATCAAGATATTTTTAGGGCTGACCTGAAGCTTGTTGCATTCCAATTAACTTTGGAATTCAGGGTCATTAGGGTTATAAGGGAGAACATATTTTCCAATAGATCATATTGAAGAGGGACAGGTGATGACACCAAATCATATTCAATTTCCTTCTTTAGTCTATATATTCTTCTCTCTTTTAGAAAGTAAGAGGAATGAGACTTTCAATTGAAAGTTTGAGGAAGGAGACTTTCATTTGAAAGTTTGAGGAGAATTCCAATAGCAAGTTTTCTTTGTGAGAAATCTTGTAAATCTTCTATAAGAGATATATTATGAGTCTTTGTTAAGTCTTTTGTTGTTTTAGTATTATATGATAGAGATAGTATGAATTTTCAATGAAATACAATGTTGGTTCATTTCTCTCCATTGTACAAGCTAGTTAAGTTTAAGAGGAATAAAAAAAATATGTATTATTGCTTAGTGTCTTATTATAAGATATGTGGTTCTTGTTAGAATAACTGAGAGGGGGGTGAATCAGTTATCTACAGTCCCAATACAAAATGTATAATAAAAAATAATTATCTCAAACTTTTGTAGCTCGGTAACACAAAATAATACTCTGTCTGTGTATTTACCAATTACCAGTCATTAACATATAATGATTACCGACCAAATCTAATATGCAATATGTAAAGTATGATAAAAAACAATCACCACAATGAACACATAACACAAAAGATTTAACGTGGAAACCCTGTGAAGGGAAAAACCACCTGGGACCGGCAACCCAAAAATTGTTCACTCTTCTGAAGTGAGGTCGGTGAAGACCCAACCCTGTTAAAGGTTACAAACACATTGTTAGGTGTGACCTTGTTAGAGGATTTTAGACCAACCATTATCATCCAACCAGCATTCACTATGGGTTTGACAGGATAACAATGTTCATTCTATGAATGATACATAAAAGACTTTCCTAGTCCACTCTGTTAAGAGATTTCTCTGTTTACAATGGTTAAAATGTAACAGCAATTGATCTGATCATAACACAACTTTAATTCTAGATTATCATATCTATGTTAAGCTCATTCAAATCCTCTGATCAATATATCTATTCTATTTCAATCAATTTCCATTAACTTACTGTCGCTCGGTTATAGCTTCTTGGTGCTCGATAAACTATGTAGTTTGGTTCTCCTTATCTAGTTTGATCAGGCATACATGAAAACTTGTTCATGTGATAACTCTGTAGTTTCCTTCTTCTGGCATACATTTCATTGTGAGACTCTAGTCTCTTAAATAGAGAAGTAAACCATTTTCTTCTCCATTAGATTTTGTTGCTTAATCATCATCGTTGATTTTTCTGCTTTAACCTTCCTCGGCTGACGTGTCAATAACACATTTTGATTTCATCATTTAGATCTTCCTTGAATTATGTTAGTCGTCAATCTTTGTAACAAACTTTATCCTTTACCTCGAAGTTATACACTTTCCAGCTCATCAATCCTTATCGGCTAAACTAATCATTTAGTTCCTTTTTCCTACTCGGTTAACAAAGAAATGTGTCGGTGAACACAAGCTCAGTTTATACTATTCTTGGTATACACTACACTTCATCAGTGTATACTGAAATGCTTCATCAACTGACCAAACTGCCTTGTGCATTTTGGTTCTATCCTTCATCATAGATGAATGAACCATAATCAAGTTAATAACATAAAGTCATAGACTCATCAATAAGCTACCCAATGTATTCCTTATCCCCATATGTCATATACATCTTCCTCATGTAGATATTTTTGTTCTTCATCTCTTTCACTCCTTTTCTATAGATGTCTCAGTATAGTAACTTACAAGATAAGTGTTGTCAAACTAGTTGACATCAATAACAACATATTACTGACTTAATCATATTCCATATCTAATCAGCAACTCGGTGATTTCTAATCACAAATTCTTCAATTAGGTTCTAAATCAATTGTAGTTCATCAATCTCTCCCTTTGGCATTGATGGCAACTCCAGTAATATGAAATGTACCATACACATACCAAACATGTATTCTACAAATATGTGAACAAATGTTGTACAAGCTCTCCCTAGCTTAATATGTTTAATTACTATGTTACTAACATAGCATTACAAATGCAGCTTTGTCATTCTTCAGATATGCTCCTTTCAGTGTTCTGCTTCTACTTTTGTTCTTAGTAACTGATCTTCAGTGTTCTCTTCTTTCAGATTATCTCTCCCTTAGGTAGATGTTTCAGTGTTCTCATCGGTACATATTTTTTCATATTATTTATCTCTCCCTTTGACAACAATGCCAAAGAAACAAATAAACACACTGCTCTATAGTAGTCATGTAACTCTCTATTGTCCAGTGCATTCTCTGTATCTCTGTATACTGATATGCCAATCTATTCTAGTTCTTCAAACTTTTCACAACCTTAGACATGATCCAAAGTGTGAACTATGCTACATCAACATGAATGATCTTCTGATAAGATTAGGCTAATGCAAACATTAGTGACCGGTAGATAGGGGACGGACCCCAAGTCTAGATATGTCCTTTGGTAGAGGCTTTGTAAATATGTCTGCAAGTTTTTCTTTAGATGTAACAAATTCTAGCTTCACTTGCTTCTCCTGTACTTGTTCTCTTAAGTAGTGATACTTAATAGATATATGCTTTGTTTTAGAGTGCATCATTGGATTCTTTGAAATATTTATTGCACTAGTGTTGTCACAGTATATAATCACTGGCTCAGTAATTACCTCATTCATACCTTCCAATACTTGCTTAATATATGCAATATTTGAATAGTTTGTAGCAGCAGCAACATACTCTGCTTTAGCTGTAGACTGAGAAATGCAAGCCTATTTCTTACTCATCTATGTAACAAGTCTTTCCCCAAAGAAAAATGCTCCTTCGATGGTACTTTTTCTGTCATCCACATTTACAGCCCAATCAGCATCGGTATAGACCTTCAGTTCAAATTTTCCTTCCTTAGGATACCATAATCCATAATCATATGTTTTCTTCAGGTATCTTAAGATTCTCTTTGTAGAAACCATGTGTGACTCCCTAGAATTTGCAGAAAATCTTACAACAATTCCCACAGCATGTGCTATATCTAGTCTACTATGCACTACATACATTAACATAGATCGATACAATGTCTAGTTTACCTCTGTAGTTTCATCTTAATCAGTTTACATCCAGTAGCCATTAGTGTTCCAACAGGTTTAGCATCTTCCATGCCAAATGTCCTCAGTACTTCCTTTATATATTTAGATTGTTTGATGAATATCCCATCACTCTGCTGAATCACTTGTAGTCCTAGAAAGAACTTAATCTCTCCAAACATAGACATTTCAAATTATTTTCTTATTTCATTAACAAAGGCTTTACATATGTGATCTTGTCCTCCAAAAACAATATCATCCACAAATATTTCAGCAATAAGAATAGTATCATCAGTATCTCCTTTCACATACAAATTGTTGTTCTCACTAGTTCTAACAAATCCAATACTTAACAAATAAGAATGCAACCTTTCATACCAGGCTCTCGGTGCTTGCTTCAAACCATATTAAGTTTTATGTAATCTACATACCATGTCTTTGTTGTCTCGATCAATGAACCCTTCTGGTTGTTCTATGTTGACCTCTTCTTCAAGTATTCCATTCAAAAATGTTGATTTAACATCCATTTGATAAACTTTGAATTTCTTGTGTGAAACATATGCAAGTAACATTCTAACTCCTTCTAATCTAGCAACAGGTGCAAATGTTTCACCATAATCAATTCCTTCCTCCTATGCATATCCCTTGCATACTAATCTAGCTTTATTTCTTGTTACCTCTCCATTTTCATTCAGCTTGTTCCTGAATATCCACTTAGTACCGATAACATTCTTGTCCTTAGGTCTGGGTACTAAGCTCCAGGTTTTTTTCTTCTTTATTTTCTCTATTTCTTCTTTCATTGCATTAACCCATTCATCATTTTCTAATGCAACTTTTACATTCTTCGGTTCATATTCACAAACTAGACATGTACCATGTCTTGTCTTACTTCTTGTCATCATGTCAGCTTGTCTATCTCCTATGGTTTGTGTCTCAGGATGGTGTCTTCTGACAAATCTTGCCAATACACAATCTCTCCTTTCTTGCTCATCCTGTGCAGGTTCATTTGCTTGCTCAGTAGATTCATCCTGCTCATCAATTTCTCTTTTCTGTTCCTCGGTATAGTTTTCCTGCTATCCAGTTGTCACAGTTTGTGGCTTCGGTAGATACTCAAGTTGTTCAATGTAAGTGAATCTACCGTAGTCTTTCGGTTCCTTTTTGCTTTCCTTTGCATTCTTGTCATCAAACTCATCAACTCGAACATTAGTACTTTCAATCATTTTATTGGTAACTCTATTCAGACACTTGTATGCTTTACTTTTAGTGGAATATCCTATAAATATCCCTTCATCACCTTTTGAGTCAAACTTTCCATTTCTTTCATCTTTCAGAATAAATCATTTGCTTCTAAAAATCCTGAAATAACTTACAGTGGATTTGTGTCCAAACCATAACTCATAGGGTGTCTTGTTGGTGTCCTTCAGTTGTACTTGGTTCAGAACATAAATAGATGTGCTAACAGCTTCTCTCCAATATGTTTGGAAAACATTCTTTTCTATCATCAATGTCCTAGCAAAGTCAATGATTGACCTATTCCTTCTTTCAATAATGCCATTCTATTAAGGTGTCCTCGGTGCAGAGACCTATCTTTTAATACCATGCTCATTACATAAATTAATAAATTCATCAGAGATAAATTCACCTCCTCTATCAAATCTTAAGCATTTCAATTCTTTACCAATCTCTTTTTCTACTTTAGCTTAATACCACTTGAACATCTTGAATGCCTTGGATTTTTCTTTTAGAAACATGACAGTCATCAACCTAGTATAATCATCAACAAAAATAATAAAGCATATGTCTCCATAATAACTCTGAGTTCTCATAGGACCACATAGGTCAATATGAACCAACTCAAGTATCTTCTTTGTTGAATAATCTTTGCTTTTGAAACCAGATTTAGTCATTTTATCTTTCTGACATTCATGGCACATAACATGATCAGGCTTTGACAAGTTAGGCAGACCTCTAACTCTTTTCTTTTTACTGATCTTAATCATGTTATCAAAATTCACATGGCATAACCTTTTATGCCACAACTAAGCATCTTCATTTTTCATCATCAAGCAAGAAGACTCATCAATATCAAGATAAAATAGATTACCTCTTGATTGTGCTCCAATTTCAACTAGTCTTCCTCCATCATCAAATATTTTCACTTTCTTGCTCTCAAAAGTAACTCAGTGACCTGAATTATTTAGTTGTGCCACACTTAGAAAATTATAGTTCAGTCCTTCTACCCAATAAGCATTTTCACATTTTATTCTATCATTTATCATCAGGGATCCTTTACCTCTTACCATATAGGGTGTGTCTATAGACACCTAAAAATCCTTTAGAAAATAAAGTATTTTTATTTTCTAAAAAATCTTTGATGACATCATCATTTATTAATTAATTATTTATTTTATTTATTTATTTATTTTTATGCTATTAAATCCCTTTACCTTAATTAAAAATATTTAATTAAGAAATCCCTCCCAAAAATGTTTAAATCTTATTTAAACATTATTTCCCTATTTATTAATTATTTTAATTAATAAATTGACCAAAAATCCCAAAATAAATTATTTATTTATTTATTGCCCAAAACTTGTCCAATTTCCTTAAGACCACTAACCTCTTCCAGAATCTTCTAATCCTTCTTTAATTTCGATTAAAGACTAATCCCATCATTTCCTAACCCTAATCCCAACTCAAAATATTTAATTAAAATTAAATATTTAATCCTCGTGTTTATTAAATTCATTTTAATAAATATTCTCAAACCTAAACCATGGAAATAAATATATTTTTATCTATTTCCTAAAATCTATGTTTATCCTAAGGAAGTTCTAGACTCTTCTAGAAAGTCTTATCCTTGTCCCCCTAATCCTAATCCTAATCCTAATCCTAATCCCCCCCTAACCTTGTCACATTCCCTAACCAAGGTTAGCCAACTCTTAAGCTTAACCCAAAGTCAACAAACTTCTAGAAACTTCTCTTACATACATTAAATGCATTTAAAGCCTCCTTATCCCTCTTACATGCATTTATGATGCATTTAAGAAGCCCCTCACCCCTTTCCAACACCCTTTGACCTTAGGCACATTTCCCAAATTATGTACATCCCTCCCATCTTTCAACCCAATGCCCTTATGACACTTGTCACAAGGAGGTGGCCCTGAACTAGCACAATCCATGTGCTCCCCTTTGAATGAATCTTGGCCTCTCTTAAGGATTTTGATCCTGGCCACTCATTCCTCCTTCCCAAAGCCTATAAATACTCCTCATTTCTAAGAGCAAAACACCCATTCACCTTTTATTTCAAGTAATCTTATAATGCCATTTTCATGTTAGATCATAGCTTAAAATCAACTAATTGTTAGATTTCATTATTTTTCTTCAAGCTTTTTAGCACATCATAGCCTAGCAATAATGGATTAATATAGTTTCTTTCATTTTTTTGCATAGCATATAGCATCATATCACATCTCTATTTGGTTAATAACAATCTTAGCATAAGCATCATGTAGCTCAAATCTCCATTAAAGCATTATTTTGAGTTCTTGAAGCCTTAGGGGCAATTTTGGGTGTTCTACCCAATATTGTGCCACTTTTTGGGGTTTTCATGAGTCTCAAATTATCTTAAAATGCATTAGAGTATGCTCCAAGTGCTTAGAGAGCACACCCACATCCCCTTAAGCAAGAGCAAATCAAACAGTGCTTGGGTGCACCTGTTTTAGCTCAATCTGAGGTGGCTTAGCTTAGAGTTTCTTTGTTTTGGATTGATTTCATGTTAGATTAAAATCTTAATGTTTGATTGATTTGAGCCTTTCAAAACAGATACAGGATCCTCAAAAGCCTTGCTCACAGTGTCATTACCCATTTTAACAGATCCTCCATTGTATTTCTCAAGATGATCAAATTTATCATCATCACCAGTCATGTGATGTGTACAGCCACTGTCTATGATCCATGTATTATTTTTATTGACTTTTGAGAGCAATGTTGTCTCTACATGTTTTTCTTCTTCCTCGGAATCATCTTTCATAGCAAAAAATACTTCTACATCAAAGTCAGAGTCAGATTCAGATTCATTTTCTTCTGCTATGTAACATACCTTTTTACCTCAATCATTATTGTCTCGGTTGTCTCTGTTGTTGTGTCGATAGCTCCTATTGTTTCTTCTCCCATAGCTTCCTTCAGATCGGTCTTTGGTTCTTTCATCATCTTTCTTATGTGGACATCTAGCAGCAATGTGGCCAACCTCTTTATAGTTAAAGCATGCTAAAGGTAACTTACCTCTATACCTTCCTTTACCTTTAGGTAACCTTCTGGCTATAAGAGCTTCAAGTTCATCAAGCTCATCATCAATATTGCTATCACTATCATTCTTATTATTCCTACTACTAGACTTACCAATCTTCAAAGAAGTCATGGAAGCAGATTCAACATTTGGTACAACACTATTATCATAATTATTCAGTTCAAATGTTGTAAGCTGTCCAATCAAATTATCAAGAGTGAGTGTACTGTTAGGTGTAGACATATTTTCATGAATTGAAGATATTCTGATGGCATAGATAGGTAATAAAGTCCTTAGAATTTTACTTACCATAGTGTCTTCATTAATAACTCCATCTAATGCTCTAATAGCGTGAACTACCTCTTTTATTATGTTTGTGTATTGCACAATGTTTTCACCTTCTTTCATCTTCATGTCATTGAATCTTCCTCTTAAGCTTTCAGCTCTTGCTCTCTTGACATTCACATATCCACTGTATATTTGTGCAAGTTTAGCTCACATCTTCTTAGCAGTATCACAATCCTTGATGTCTTCAAATTCGGCATCTGAACAGGCAGCAACAATCTCCATCATGGTAACATTATGTTCATGCATGTCTCTTAGTTGATCAAGGGTCAGGGGACCAGTGAGCAGTGCAAGGTATCCATTCTCCATCAGATCTAGTGCAGAATTCCCAAATCTAGATATATGCAACTTCATTCAACTTTGTCATATTGTGAAGTTCTCCTTGTTAAGCTTAGGCACTTCCCTCTTAAACATTTTGAGACCTTTATGTTGAAGTCCTTAAAACTTTGTTCTAAGCAACCAAAACTCTGATACCAATTGTTAGAATAACTGAGAGGGGGGTGAATCAATTATTCACAGTCCTGGCAATATACAATGTATAATAAAAAACAATTATCTGAAACTTCTGCAGCTCAGTAACACAAAATAATACTTTGTCTGTGTATTTACTGATTACCAGTCATTAACATATAATGATTACTGACCAAATCTAATATGCAATATGTAAAGTATGATAACAAACAATCACCACAATGAACACATAACATAAAATATTTAACGTGGAAACCCTATGAAGGGAAAAAAAACCTGGGACCCGGCAACCCAAAAATTGTTCACTCTTTTGAAGTGAGGTCGGTGAAGACCCAACCCTGTTAAAGGTTACAAACACACTGTTAGGTGTGACTTTGTTAGAGGATTTTAGACCAACTGTTATCATCCAACCAGCATTCACTATGGGGTTAACAGGATAACAATTTTCATTCTATGAATGATACATAAAAGACTTTCCTAGTCCACTCTATTAAGAGATTTATCTATTTATAATGGTTAAAACGTAACAGCAGTTGATCTAATCATAACACAACTTCAATTGTAAATTATCAGATCTATGTTAAGCTCATTCAAATCCTCTGATCAATGTATCTATTCTATTTCAATTAATTTCCATTAACTTAGTGTCTCTCGGTTATAGCTTCCTGACGCTCGGTAAACTCTATAGTTCGGTTCTCCTTAACTAGTTTGATCAGGCATACATGAAAACTTGTTCATGTAATAACTCTACAGTCTCCTTCTTCTGGCATATGTTTCATTGTGAAACTCTAGTCTCTTAAGTAGACAAGTAAATTGTTTTCTTCTCCTCCATTAGATTTTGCCACTTAATCATCATTGTTGATTTTTCTGCTCTAACCTTCCTTAGCTGACGTTTCAATAACACATTTTGATTTTATCCTTTAGATCTTCCTCGAATTATGTTATCCGTCGATCTTTGTAACAAACTTTATCCTTTAACTTGAAGTTATACACTTTCCAGCTCATCAATCCTTATCGGCTAAACTAATCATTTAGTTCCTTTTTCCTGCTCAGTTAACAAAGAAATGTGTTAGTGAACACAAGCTTGGTTTATACTATGCTTGGTATACACTACATTTTGTCAGTGTATACTGAAATGCTTCATCAACCGACCACACTGCCTTGTGCATTTTAGTTCTATCCTTCATCATAGATGAATGAAACATAATCAAGTCAATAACATAAAGTCATAGACTCATCAATAAGTTACCCAATGTATTTCTTATCCTCATCTGTCATATACATCTTCCTCATGTAGATATTTATGTTCTTCATCTCTTTCACTCCTTTTCTATAGATGTTTCAGTATAGTAACTTACAAGATAAGTGATGTCAAACTAGTTGACATCAATGACAACATATTATTTATTTAATCATATTCCATATCTAATCAGCAACTCGGTGATCTCTAATCATAGGTTCTTCAATTAGGTTCTAAATCAGTTGTAGTTCATCAATTCTTCTTTCATGCTTTGTTTAATGGATCAATTAAATGCTTGTTAGAAGTTGCAGATTTACTAGTTCGGTTTAAGGATTTGTTAAGTAGGTTGGTTGAGGGTTTCAGTTAAAGAAGGTTGTAAGGAAACTTTTCTTAGATCATTTTCTATTGATAAATTATGTTATATAGTGGGATTCTTCTCATTTATTTTGTGGCCCAAAAGGATGAGGCACTAGTCTTAAGCTAATGTAAGGTTTACATATGTGTTGTCTTCTCATATTCCTTATGTTCTCTTGCTACAAATATATTTTAAATTACATAATACACTAGTACATTGGACCCACTTTTTAGACCAACATTTTAGACCAAGCATTAAAATGGTTTTCCTTGGTCGGTTTATAGAAGGAAAATTTTGATTTTTTTTTAATCTAGTCCTGTGTTGGTCGATATTTCGACAACCATACAAGTTGTCGAAATTCTAACAAACACAGGAATATAACTTTTAAAAAAAACATAGGGTTTCATTTTATATTCGGCACACAACAAAGTAGAGGTGAAAGAAAAGGCCTCGACTCCACATATAAGAACCAGTTGTAAGAACCACTCTTCTCTATTTCCATTGTTGTGAAATCAATTATGTAGTGGAAAATAGTGTTAGTATTCAGGAAGATGTGTTAATGTACCCATGGTTCAGCGTGCGGCAAAGCAGAGGTGAAAGAAAAGGCCTCGACTCCACCTGTAAGAACCACTCTTCTCTATTTCTATTGTTGTGAAATTGATTATGTAGTGGCAAACAGTGTTAGTATTCAGGAAGATGTGTTAATGTACCCATGGTTTTGTGCAGTTTGTGTGTCTTAGTTTGTTTGATATCTATATCTTTGTTAAAGAAGGAAGTCACTGTTGACTATCAAATCCGATCATGCAACTTCATTGATAGATTTAAGTTGTTTTAGTTTTGTTAATTTTCAAAGTAAAGTAAATTTCCGACAGACCGAAACAAGACTATTGTTCTCAGCCTATCATGAAGTTACAGCCCTAACTTGTATCTTCTCCATGGAATACTTAAGACCAATGGATGAAAGTCAAGTTAGGGTAGAATATTTCAATAAGCTCAATGCTCAGATTTGTAGGGGATGTTAAATTGCTTCAGGGTCAATGCCCTAAACCAAATGCATTACATGTATTTAGTTAACGGAATAAATAACGTTGTAACAGTGAGTGAATGGAATGAGTATTGAACCTGTTGATTCCTGGGTCTGGATTCATCAAAGACAGTAAACATGAATACCAACCTCCCATAACCACCCTTGAATTATTCCAGTTGAAGTTGACCTAGCCTGATCAACTAGGTTAAAAGTTCCTGAGACCATTCGGAGGTGTCGAGGAAGATTGTTGTTGTTGTTTGTGGATTCAAACAAGAAGTAGAGGAAACAACAATTCAATGCTAAATAACTATGCCCGAATCTGTTAATAAACTCTTGGGAAATAACCTTGTTACAATCAAACCAATAAGTGGAAGAATTGGAGGTACCCTGCTGATTAGTGGAGTTTAGTCTATGACTAAAGTGAGTAGACTATTTATAAATAGTAAATATCTTGTATATATTATCTAATACTCGAGCTTACTAGGGTTAAATTTTTGAATCTTGAGTTTGAAGTCTTGGTCTATAACATTGGACTATTTCTCTTTGTTTTCTAAACCCTTGTAGAGCTTCTTGAAACTCATTTTTGCATTTGAGTGGTATATCTTTCTTAATCAATTTTTTATGTATATTCTATGACTAAGGTTTTGATCAAAGATTTTGGGTCTTTCTATTTAAACCTTCACATACATTGAAAATATTTTATGTTAATTTGAGAGTGAGGGTTTTGTCCAACCCTATTCCATACATTCTTTAAGTATTTATTTTATTCTATTCTAAACCCTAGTCAAGGTTTGTTGGTATTGAGTAAGGTATCTTTATTTTGGTTTGTATATACACTACTTTTTATCCTTAACTATTGTTGAGGTCTTGTTGCAAAGATTGTTTAGTTTGAAGAAAAGTTGTTTGTACTTGTTTGAAGATCAAGACATATAATTGGTTTGTGATTAATGATTTACTTACTCTGATTTATTATGAGAAAAGCATAGACAAACCTACACATTTCTTAAAAGTTTTCTTAAGGAAAATGATAATCATATTTTTTTGTATAATCAGACACATGTGCAAAGACAGTTTGAATAACTTGCAAATCATTTCTACAAGGTAGTTGTATTTTAGTTGGACAATGAAGAATATTATATAAACATGTTACTGGGGACATTATCAGTGTACAAAAAAAGGTTTTGTTTATTCAATAAACATTCATTGTTCATTGTGCACACTAGTTTTCAAAATCATAAATATCTAGTTGAGAATATTGTAGTCCTAATTTACTATGATACACTATTTGGTACATAAGTATCACATGTACCCAAGAATGTATTATATTGGATTATGATTACCATTTCTCTTAGATATTTTTCCATTTCTTTCATTACACTGGACATTGCTTCCTTGTAACATCTAATGCCTTCAATATTTTTTTATCTCACAGCTCATAAGGATTGATGTGATGATAGCCTCATGCTCTTCATTCCATGGTCTAAAACTTTGTACAAAACATGGACCTCTTGATGCTACTGCCGGCTTTTACTCTGCTCTTTGAAAGACAATATGACACCTCTCGTTACATACACTGCGGCCCTCTAGCTGACTATCATATCAATGGTTAAGATTTACATCTTTTAATCTGACCATCTTTTCATCCTATAGTCATTATGAAAGTAGTAAATATCATCCCTCAAGCATTGAATAACATTGTTTTGAGACACTCTTCTTGAACATGAATCTTTTCTTTCACAACACTATCATTCTATTTTGTAGAAACACTAACAATAGTCTCTTTATGGCATTGTTGATCACCACACCTTCACATTCATGAAAATCTATTAATTCTTGCATCTTTATCATGATATAGTACCCTCATTTCAATCTTTGAATATCACTACCTTTTAGAAATTGTCCCTCTTTTGATTTTTGTGACATCATTCCTTACTGTGGCTATGAGCCTTCATAGCAGTGCATGTTCTTTATTCATTGTGCTTTGAAATCATGCATGCATGATCTCTATTATCTCTTGATGAATATTATAAGAGTGTCTTTGTGACTTATCATAAACCATATGAATCATTATTTTTTATCACTTTATACCACTGTGACAGTGGATAAGCATTGAAGAAGAACTTTCTTTAAACATTTCTTATCCACATTGTTTTGGCATCTTTTTAAATCATGAATTGTTACACTTATCATCACCTCATCAAGCCTATTTGACAGTCAACCTTGTCTATAACTAAGAACTCAAAAGTGTTGTTTGTCATTGGGACTAATCTTTGCTTAAAAATTTGATCACCATTTATTGACATCCTTTTGATAGTCACTTCTCAAGACTCTTGGATGCATTTTTTTCTTTCATTCTTACTATTCCTTCACATGACTAATCATCTTTTGTGCTCACTATCATGAGGAACTCTATGACACTCTAAAAGTGCCCTTCCAACTTCATCAACATTATCTTTTCCATTTGCAGTGTATACCACTACTTTTGATGCATGTTGAATGCCCTCCCATTTAGCTAGTGTCTCCTCTAATAGCCATCTTTGAATTTTGGCCTTTCCTCTCTACTTTTGTAGACAATGTCATTCTTTGCCTTATCATCGATGTCCACTCTTTTCTTTGAGATACATTCTTGGAAGTTACTTTGAATGTGGTGGATCATGTGTTCTACATAGTTAGTTAAATCATTAGACCATGCATTGTTAGTTAAATATCCATTCTAGATGCACACAACATGAAGTACCCTTTATATTGCCTTTAAAAAGAACATACATATGATATAAAGGAATATCTCCTTTTACAGAACAAAACATAAAACCAAATTAGCTATTCAGTCTAATTCAGTTATACAAATACCCTATGCCATTGCCCACAACAATCAACCTAACAACTATTTCTTCTAGAAAAAGAGAATCAATACTAAGATGAAATTTTGGTATGTAGGATCTGCATTGCCTATATACATTTGTGACCAAAGATATGGACTAATCTACAGTGCCTCCAAAGCTTCTACTCAAAAAAATCTTCTCACCACTTGTGACTCTTCAAATTCTCTTGTTTCCTTTAGACCTCCAAACATGTGTACTATGAATTGCCCTCCAACAAATGGACTTGTGATGATTTTCACAATAGTACATGTGTTGGAGGAAATGCATTTGGAAAAAGGGTTTTACCATCATGACTTCATGTAAACCAAAGGACATACTGATTATAAGTAAACTAGTAAACCAAAGGACATGCTTTTACTACTAAGTCTCTATTTGTTGGGCATACTGATTATAAGTACTTGAGATATATCACAAATGTTGCTAATTAAGGTTGGCGGGATGATTACGCCTATCCTGAAAAAAGATTGTCAAATCAATTACCTATCGATGTATCCCTTGCAAGGTAGAGAAGACAAACACATAAAGAACATGCACATAAACACAACAACTAAAAAACTTAAATGGAATACACCAAGAAGTACCAAATAATGAATGCTCAATTGTTGTAATGGCAAAGCAATATCAGAACCATCCATTTCTAGAACTTGATTTTTCTATAGTCCAAATGATTTTTCTTATTTCTTGTCTGTGCTTGGTGACAGGATTTTGAACATTGTTGACATACTTAAATGGAATACACAATACCAAATGATGAATGCTCAATTGTTTTAATGGAAAACCATCATAACCGTCCATTTCTAAAATTTGATTTTGTATAGTCTTAATTATTTTTCTATAGTCCTAATGATTTTGAAAATGGTTGACAAAGAGTGTTTCTTTTTTTTATTATAGCATAAATGATTTTTCTATAGTCTTAATGATTTTTCTTATTTCTTGTCTTTTGTCCCTTTTATATTTCCTATGTTTGTGCTTCGTGACAAGATTTTGTCACCTTCTTTTGATGGTATATTTCATTCACTCTATGTGGAATACTATTTTGTTCACTATTTTATTTCAGCTTCATATTTCTTTCATTTTTCATATACAAGGAGACTACACATGCTGATAAAAAAAATGAGCTATTTGATTTAGGTTTACTTTTCATTATTGTAAATGGTTAATATTTATGATGGTACTCCTTGGTGTATAACATATAAAAATAATCATATATAAAAAAAAAGTAGTAACGATGGTGCAGTGCATTATTGATATAGGTTCGATGACTCTTGTCAATGTGCCAAACTATCAATGTGGTGGTGGGCAGTGTGTGTTGAAGACTTCACAGACACCGAACAACCCTGGATGATAATTTTGGTGATGTCCAAATAGAAAAAGGTTGCTAATGTGTATATATTTAAAGTTTCTAATGTAAATACTATTCATTATAATATAAGAACTAATGTAGACTGGGTATCACAGGGAAATAATGGCTGTGGATACTTTAGTTAGGTCAATGACAACTCATCTGCATCTATCCACCCATCTCCACTTATCCGCGATGAAGGATTTGAGTGCAAAACATGTCAAGCTAGGGAAAATTTTGAAATTATATTTTTACAATGCCTTCTCTATATTGTAATCACATATCTTTGTTGCGACCATATGCAAAGATGAACTCAAGAATTAGTTAGTTTAGTATTTTCATATTGTAACTAATATTTTAATATTGATATGACATAACTTCTCTTTGCCTCAAGTGCGCATATATATGGTTTACATCTTTTTTTAGAATAATTCTTCATGTTTATGGCTCAGGTGAGCCCCAATCTTCTATCAATCACATGATTTAATGTATAGTGTTTTCTTGGTTATTCCATTTGTTCCTTGACCTTGACTATGGATTGACTATCATTTTCAAGCTTGAGTGAGGCTTCGTACCATGCAATGTCTGTAGATTTGTACAAAACATTGATTTATGCTGGAGGTAAAATACATGTGTCATGTAAACAACATGGTTGAATGCAATCTCTTTTGTGTATTTTCAAGAGTTTTCCCACCAATACAAGCGTAAATAATGCTTTGAACATAGTATGAAGTGAAGTCTCACTGAAGTTTGAGTGCAGCGTGGTATGAAGTCTCCCTTTATTCCAGTGAGGGATTGGAATGAGTTCATTTTGGATGCAAAGGAGAATGGGGATACTTAAAGAGGAATTACACCAGCAAATGAGAGAAGGTATAAACATGACAGCTGAGAAACATAAATGCAGATTTCACAACAGCTGAGAAACATAATTGTAGGCATCACAGTCACAATTTTATGGAGACAATGTAATTGAGTTGTATACCCAAGCGATGGAGTGCAACTTCTGCACCTTCGATTCCAAGTTGACACTATGGGATACAAAGACCATAGATAAGGAATAAATTTAGAGAGCGGAGGCTGAACCTCAAGTTAAATGAGGCAATTGCAAACATTTTAATAGATTTTTATTATTTTTGTCATTATGGCCCTCCTCCGCTCTCTAAATTTATTCCTTATCTATGGTCTTTGAATCCCGCAGTGTCAAATTGGAATAAGAGGTGTAGAAGTTCCACTTCATCGCTTGGGTATACAACTCAATTACATTGTCTCCATAAAGATGTGACCATGATGCCTACAATTATGTTTCTTAGCTATTGTGTCACAAGACCCCTTATGACCCTTTATGATCATTTACGATCCCTAAGAATACATATTAGAGGTCTTAAAATATGGTAAAGGGTCATAAGAGGCTCCTAGGAGGGGCTAGATGAGATTCCACCTTCACGTGGTTGGCCTTGTTAAGTAGAGAATGCTATACTCTTCTCGAAACAAAGAGAAGCTCAATAATTTAAGGTCTTAGTCCACGAACAAATTAAATTAGACTTACTATCCAAAACACATAAAAAACATGCACATAAACATGACAACTGAGAAACATAAATGTAGATTTCACAATAGCTAAGAAACATAATTGTAGGCATCATGGTCACAATTTTTTGGAGACAACATAATTGAGTTGTGTACCCAAGCAATGCAGAGCAACTTCTGCACCTCCGATTTCAAGTTGAATACATTTGTTGGAGGACCTTGTATTCATGAGCAACAAATGTAGTTAACTTGGAATTAGAGGTGCGGGAGTTTCTCTGCATCGTTTGGGTATACAATTACATTGTCTCCAAAAATGTGTGACTGTTTGTAAATAGTAAACAACAACGACATAATATTGTTGTGCTTAATTTGATTATATATATTGTATGTCGATATTTCAACCAACAAGAATAGAAATATTGACGAGAAAGCTATACATTCGACATTTATTGTGACAATTTTTAAGTCACAATTTTGACGTACAGTGGTCACGGGGATAAGGCTATAACTAGCAATTTTTCCAGGTTGAAGCAATGATTTCAATGTCATTTCCATTGATACTTCCACCACTGTGGATGTCGCAATTGCGACAGAGATTTGAAGTGTGGTATTTTTGACAAAAAAAATCCAATGGCTGTTATGGTTGATTAACCGACCAATAGGCGTCTAATAATCGACTAAACCTCATCGAAAAATAAGCTACAATTTACTAGTGATATCATGAAGAATTTATATTTATGAAGAATTTGTGTCCGACCCTATCTCATGCTCCATGTAGGTTGATGTTCAATAGGTGATTATCCTTCATCCATTATCTCCCTATCATGTTTTTTATTCCTTATATGAGATATATCTGTTTGTACGGTGCCATGATATAAGTTTGAAAAGTTTGTAAAAGGTCATTGAGGTTTACCCACCTTGGTTTTGTAGAGCATAAAGTGCAAAAGAATAGTTATTCTTGTTAGTTGGTCTAGTTCTCTTAGGAATTTTCTATTTGGAGTTGGCTTCTCCTTAGAATTTGTTGAAGGGTATTGGTAGCCACTTTGTAGTGTAAACCCTGTCAAACTAGGAACCAACACACACTTTTTCTCTATGCATTCGGATATACTTGTGAAAGAATCAACCAAAACCAGGATTGACAATGCTCAATCATTTAATTCTAATTCAACATAAATATGTATATTCCTTATAAACATTCAATAAATGCATCAACAATAGAATTCTTGGAAAATCAAAATCAAAATATAAAAGAACATATCTTACTGTCACTATAATGCAATTTGAAATCTTCTCTTGAACTTCTTCTTCACAAATAAATCAATGCAAACATCTAAATCAAACTTCTCTATTCATCTATTCTTCTCATGAATCTACCAGTTAATTCTTTTTCTTTATCCAAAGTTGTTAAACATTTTGTCAATGTGTCTAGATTTGATGAACATGTAAGGAGAAACAAGATAGAACACAAAGTATCATATACATATTCCAATGGATTCTAGAGGCCAATAGATATATCCAAATAAATTATCTTCATAAAATTGTCCATGAATTAGATGATGATTGCAAAAAAAATGAGACATCTTATAGTCACCCCAACAGGAAATGCTCCAAAAAAAAATCACCTTGAGATCATATTGAAAGTGTCTCATGTTATTACAAATCACCTAAGTATGTGTATAACAATATCTTGATTAACAATGAAACCAAATTTCAATACCTTTCTTTTTCAAACCATCTTGAATTGATAGGACTCAATGCTTATGCAATAATTCTTACACACCATGTTTTGCAATTCATTATTCCATACCTCTTATCAAATGTTGATCAAATACTACAGGACATATTACCTTCTTAATGTTGTGTCAAGTATCATTTACATTTGAATGATCAAATATCATCATATAATACCACCTTATATGCCCTTTGAACCTGATCATTGTTGCACAACTCCATATGTAAGATAATGATATAATCTATATGAAATCTCATCCAATGTAGACCATATAAAACATTATGTTTTAGACATAAGAAGATCTAATCAGTTATATACTTGTTGTCCAAAATTGATATTCAATTAGTGCTTCATACTTCTAAAAAAAGATATCATCACAAGAATTGACATATCTTCTCATCTCATGAATATCAATATTAAGTTTTTTCAACAAGAATATTTAGACAGTCTGAATATGTAGATCTGTTAAACAAGACAACAACTTACTACAATTACCATCAAGAATATTCAATCTGCCAAGACCATTTTGTCATACATAAATTCCATTCAACAAAGATACCATTAACATATGTCATTTCCATCTCATCTACTATCAACATGATATAAAAGAAAAACTATAACTTCTTGCATGATAAAGTTATAGAATAACTACAAACTTCATCATGGTATCATTGACTGCATTGTTATAATCTCAACACATCTCTACTATCAAACAATCCATTTTCAAAGATAACCATCCATATAAATCATTGAGTTATGTTATTTATCCAGAAATGCCTTATGATCACATAACATTGAATCACTTGTTGATCTTCACCCAAGTACATAACAATGAACAAGAATTTCTAAACTTGCTAGCATATGTATATGTTAGAAATAGGGAATATTGAGAGGGGGGTGAATTAGTATTCTACAAACTTTTACTTTTGCCCAATGATGGATATAAAAGATTAACTTGATACATGCATAACATAATAAACTAAAGAATATGCATAACAGTAAAGCAAATGAACTCATAACACATTATTTGTTCTCAAGGAAACCCTGGCCAAGGGAAAACCCTGGTGGGGATGGTACCCACAAAGATCCACTAATCAAAAGTATCATGTTAAGGATGTTCACCCTGTTAGGAGCCTATTACAAGCATATAGTGTCTCAGTCCAGATTAAGGAACTTTAGGCCCTGTTAGAAGCCTCAACCCTGCTAGGAGTTGGTAATACAAAATATGATTACTAGATGAGCCCACTGCCCAAACAAGTAATGTACAATGATTACTGAATACAAAACATGGTAAGGTACATAACCTTATATTTCTTGCTTAATTTATTTCACAACTTCACATCAATATCTCTTTGCTTATATGTTTTCTATACCATCTATATCATGACAATTACATTCCTTCGCATTTACATATGCCTTATATTTATACAAGTTATTAGGACTAATAACTCTTACAGTCGGCTTGAAAAAAGAATTATAAAAAATACATATTTACCCAAGGGTTAACATCTAGGATGTCATCCCTTTATATTGTTAAGACATTATTTTGATAAACAAAATAATCCCTTAACTTTTGACCAATTCTATCTTCATATTCTGTCATGTCGGCTTAACACTGTCTCTAGTAAAACTGTCATAACTTCTTCCATACATGTCATATTGACTTGCGCTCTCAGGTGAGTCTTCTATAGTCATCATAGTATCTATGTTCAAGTGCGCAATCACTGACCTTACTCCAATCATTATCGCTAATAAAAACTATCTCCAAGTACACTGGAACAAACACTATCTCATACTTAGACAAATTTGCTTTGCACTCTATCATACTTTCTCTCTATCATATGTGATCTTCATGTAGATCATATGTTTCCATAATGAAAACATCTAAGTATCTAACTTAGCCAAATTTCCATCAATCTCCCCCTTTGTCATTGGTGGCAACATATGAGAAAATTGGCTAAGTCATAACACTTCAAAAAACTCAAAATTGTGGCCATAACAAAAGATATATATTCATTGTCCTTATAACTCATTATATCTTGTACTCCCCCTAATAATATACATTCTTATCATATATAAAAATTTTCTACTAAATATCTCTCCCCCTTTGACAACAATGACAAAAAAAAGGGTGCCAAAATTGTGTTCAATCAAAAATGTGTATACCTTGATTCAATATTGCAGAGTCGGTAGGCTTGCAATAGAATCTATAAATTTATCTTGATGCTCTATATCTCCTTCTCTCGTGCCTTCTTAATGGAGTCTGCAACATTGAGTAGTGCACACAATCCATAAGATGCTATCTCATAGGCTTGAAGGTTTGTAGAACTGAACTTCTGAAAAGATGTCTTTGATGAAAGACATTCCTCCAACTGTCCTTCAACAATGCTTAACTTAATTAAAATATGCTCTCTTAGAAGAGCGAATCTTTTCAGTTTCTTGTCCTTGTCATCATGTAGAATCCTTATTTCATCATTAATCTTGTTGATTCTCTTCTCAATGTCCAATATCTTCACATTGGGGCTGGATAGAAGATTTACCTCTGATTGAATCTCTGCTTCTTTAACCTTAATCTTCTAATTTTCTTATGATACAAGATTCTTAGATTTTGTACACTGAATGTACAAATTTCTACCTCTACCCAAGTTCCTTCTCAAGTATTTTATACAAATATCCAAGTTGTTAATGTCATTCCTGATATTCTGACTTATGTCTAGAAGTAATTTGGCTTCATAGGCTGCTTGTGCCTTCACTTTAGCTATGTCAGATAAGTTGGTAAACTCATCATCAAATACATTCATAACTTTCTTAGCTCTTTCAAGTGGGTCTGCCTCTTCTATCTGTGTAGTCACAATGCTTTGCAACTTCTCTGTTAATTCCTTCACGCATCCTTCAAGGCTTTTTACCTTCTTATTCTTCCCAATTATATTGTGTAGAGATGTGATCAATTCCATCTGATCATCATCATCAACTTCTTTTCCCAAGCTGTCAAATATAGATCCTATCTGTGATTTCTTTTCAGTCTCAAGTGTAAGACTGATTTCTTCTTGACTAGGGGCTGCTCCTTGTTTCTTTGTTTCCTTTCCTTCTTCAATCCTTGAATCTCTTTTCTCTTCTTCTCTAGCACTGTCCTGCTCTTCAAAAGTTGAATTGTCAACAATGTTTTCAAGATTCTTGAAAGGGTTATCATCACTATCTAAAGTGATCTTGGTTCCTTCCACATGCATTGACTCATCTTCAATGTTTATAGCTGGTGGAGAGGGAATTCTTTGATGTTCTGCTTCCTTATCTTGCTTTGTTGGTCCTAGTACACTAGAGTGTCTTTCAACACTAGATGTCATCACTTTGAATATTGCTTGCTATGTTTCTCTATTGATCTCTTCATAGTTTCCTCCCATAATCTGAATGGTTCTTTTCTTTTTTCTCAGATGGGTGTTTAGTTCTTTCATGATCTCCTTGAAATGTTCCTCATTTTTAACATCACATAATTTTCTTACAAGATTTTCTCTAATTTTGTTGTCTTCTTCTATTTCTCTTTTCTTCCTGTTCACTAATTTCTCATACAAATCATCAAGTATCTTCCCTTGAATTGTGTCAAACTTCTTATCAGATTGTATCATGTGTCTCACAACTACATTTTCTAGATTCAGCTCTCTGAATAGTTGTAAAGGTCATAATACTTATTCATTTTAGAAAAGTCTCCATCTTGTATGATCTTCTCATTCACTTTTTCAATCTTAGGTTTCCATGTTTTCTTTTTTAGTGGGGCTTCTTCATCATCTTTTATTTCTACTATCTTCCTCTGTACTGGTGGCACTAAAGTTTTCTACCTTTTGCCTGGTCCAGTAGCAATTTCTTTCACTCTTTTACCAGGTGTAGAAGAGGATGATCTAGTGGATTTCCTAACTCTTGATCTTTCT
This sequence comes from Chamaecyparis obtusa, assembly GCA_027943335.1. Taxonomy (NCBI): domain Eukaryota; kingdom Viridiplantae; phylum Streptophyta; class Pinopsida; order Cupressales; family Cupressaceae; genus Chamaecyparis; species Chamaecyparis obtusa. The sequence goes on from BSBK01004166.1 coordinate 81,899, forward strand.
CTACTTCCTCCACTTTGACCTTAATTTGAATGTATGTTGGCTGTTCTACAACTGATGATAGGGGTGGAATAGACAAAACTTCTTTTTGTCCTATGTCTCTGATGGTTGTTGTTGTCTGCTTAGCAATTAAAAGTTCTTGTTCTGTCATCCATGTGTCCTTCAAAATATTCTTTATTGTACTTTCTACTCTCTTATTAGACTCTTTTTCTTCTAAGATAGACTTTACGGAGTTGAAGTTCTCCTCAAAAGTCCCAAATCTATTACTATGAATATCCAACTTGCTCTTAAGCAATCTACTCACATACTCTTCTGCTTCAGTTTCAGAAATTTCATAGCCAAGAGGGTCTATGAATTCTACTCTAGGTTCTACTACTTCAATGAATGTAAAGTCAGTATCAACCATGAAACATATCTCATTCTCATATTTCTCAACTAAAGACTATGGAATCCTTGATCTGCTTCTTATTAAATTTTGAAATGTTTCAATCACCAATACTGCACTCTCATTGACCTTGTCAATAAGATATCTTATGTATACATTGTTAATATTTTCCATTGTGGTTTTACCATCATTCCAATCATCACCAATAGTGTAAGGGAATCTTCTTAGCAAATGGAAAAACATATAAGTAATCAATGATGAGAATCTAAACTGAGAGTTCTTAGTCTTCTTTATCTTCTCCAAGTTCTCAAACAACTAAATTCTCAAAATTTCACACATGTCAACTTGAACTTTGTCAACACACATTAAGTAAGCTACATGTATCATTCCTGCTTCCATGTCATCTTTTCTTGAGTTTGCACAAAACTTAGCTGTAAGGATCTTGCACAAATACCTAACACCATCCTATTGTATCTTGCTAATCACTATACCTCTACCATTGTAAGATGATTTTGTGTTGTCTATAACTATTTTTCTCATGTTCTTCTCATTCAATGGTATGACTCTAGTTTTAGACAAAACAGTTACTTCATGAATTAGGTCAGCTATGATATCTATCACTCTGTCATCTAACCATAACTTTCCATTGTGAATTTTGCTCAGGATTATCTTAGTAAATTCTTCATCATCAAACTCATACTATAAAGAATAATTTATGATCTCATTATCTTTCAAGTGTTCAAACCCTACTTTCAGTGACAAATCTTGATTGTAAAGCTTTTCATATTCTTTTTTAAAGTTACTATCACTGAGAGTTTTAAGATTGCATCCCAAATAACTTCTAACATTCTCTATGTGTAGAACTTCATCTGGTACAGATGATAAAGCTAACTTAGGGTCTTCCTCCAAGGGTTATACTGGTTCCCTTTTGATCTTAGGTCTATTCTTATCTCTTACATTATGAATCAATGAAACATCCATGACTTCTACAAATACTTTAACCGATTTATAGATCTACTAAGTAAAATACCTCGATTATGCGATTTAGGACTTGTGTAGATTTGGCATGAAAATCCTTCACCAAATCCTTGCAAAACTTCTTTCAATCACTGCTCTTTGATCTCCTTAGAACTTGTATTCATCTTAATGATCAAATAATACCGATCATAACCTTTTAACCTTTCAATCTCACAAAAATCTGACATCGCATTCAATTCCTTTGCTGCTTCTTTTCGAAAAGTTGTTTCTGCTTACCTGCAAAACTTAAAACTTCTTGCGATCTTGCATAACACAATATTATCTTATGCGCTCTTAACCATAGCATCAATACATCATATACTATCTTGCATTAACTTTGCAAGACTCAATTCATCCTATACTAACTTCTATACTATTCTAAGTTCCTATTCTACTGTATTTTTCATGAATTAAGTACTTTGAGATGGGTCGGGTAGAGATTCATTCTTACCACTTGATACTTCACCTTTTTTATTACCTTCAATGCTAAATATGTCTCCTTGATTCATGGCTTTAACAAACTTCACTTCTTCTAAATTGCTACAGCATCCCTTTTGAATGTTACTTGCATTTTAATTTCTCCTTGCATGAATTCTAGGGTTAGGGTTAGGATGAGGAATTCTCTTATTCATTCTGCAAAACCTTGTTGTATGTCCAATCATGTTACATATCTGACAAACTATTCCATTGTTTCCATATCTTGGTCCTGACTGGTTGATTTGTGATCTGAAATTTCTGGCGATGTGTCCAACTTTGTTGCATCTATAACATACTACTCCATTTCTCCTATTCATATCTTTAGTAGATCTCTTATCTACATGGTTAGTATTCCTAAAAAATCTACTACTATTATTATTCTCAACAAATTTAGGTTTTTTACATTCAATGGCTCTATGTCCAAAACCATGACAATTATAACAATAACCATTAAGAGGTTTAAATTGCTTACCTGTACAATCTTTCTTCATGTGACCAAAAGTATTACAAACAAAGCATCTACCTTTAAATTATCTTTGTGTACCTTTAGGTGACTCCTCTTGCTTAGGTGGTTCTTCTTCTTTAGGTGTATCTTCAAATTTGTCAACTTCATCAAATTTCTTTTCATCTATGCTTTCAAACATTTTCAGATCTAGTTCCTTACTTTCTTCATTTACTTTAGATGAGTTAAATCCAAGACCAGTTTTATCATAGAATGGTTTTTGATAAGATATTTGTTCATCAATCTTCTCACTAGTTGAATATAATATATCAAGTTATTGCTTAGATTGAGTCATTTCACCTTTCACAATTGTATTGTACTTCTCAAGTTCAACATACTGCAATTTGGTTTTCTCAAGTTCAGATGTCACTTTACCAAGTTTAGATTTTAGATCTTCATTATCAAGATTTAGGTTTTCATTCTCAGATCTTAGACTTGCTTCATTCTTGCTATTTCCATCTTTCAGACTTAACTTCAGATTTTCTATCTTTAATTCATGTTTAAGGATCTCATTTTCTTTTTCTAGGTTGTCATCACAATCTTCAATTTGAATTATAGATTCCTTTTCTCATTTCAGATCTTCCAACTTGTTTTTTAGTTTCTCAATGAGGTTCTTTGCATCATCATATTTTCCTTTCTAAGTGTCTCTTTATTCAGTAAGAATATTAATCTATTCAAGAGCTTCTTCAAGATTCTTATGTAGCCAATCCATATCCATAGAGATCTTACTCAAGCTGTTAGGCTTTCCTTGAATGATTCTTTTCCAAGTAACTAAGCTTTGATATCAATTGTTAGAAATAGGAAATACTGAGAGGGGGGGTGAATCAGTATTCTACAAACTTTTACTTTTGCCCAATTATGGATATAACAGATTAACTTGATACATGCATAACATAATAAACTAAAGAATATGCATAATAGTAAAGCAAATGAACTCATAACACATTATTTGTTCTCGAGGAAACCCTAGCCAAGGGAAAACCCTGGTGGGGATGGTACCCACAAAGATCCACTAATCAAAAGTATCATGTTAAGGATGTTGACCTTGTTAGGAGCCTATTACAAGAATATAGTGTCTTAGTCTTGATTAAGGGACTTTAGGCCTTGTTAGAAGCCTCAACCCTGCTAGGAGTTGGTAGTACAAAATATGATTACTAGATGAGTCCACTGCCCAAACAAGTAATGTACAATGATTACTGAATACAAAATATGGTAAGGTACATAACCTTATACTGCTTTCTTGCTTTCTTTCACAACTTCGCATCAATATCTCTTTGCTTATATGTTTTCTATACCATCTATATCATTACAATTACATTCCTTCACATTTACATATGCCTTATATTTATACAAGTTATTAGGACTAATAACTCTTACAGTCGGCTTGACAAAAGCATTATACAAAATACATATTTACCCAAGGGTTAACATCTAGGATGTTGTCCCTTTATATTGTTAAGACATTATTTTGATAAACAAATTAATCCATTAACTCTTTACCAATTATGTCTTCATATTCTATCATGTCGGCTTAACACTATCTCTAGTAAAACTGTCATAACTTCTTCCATACATGTCTTACTAACTTGCACTCTTAGGTGAGTCTTCTATAGTCATCATAGTATCTATGTTCAAGTGTGCAAGCACTGAACTTACTCCAATCATCATTGCTAATCAAAACTATCTCTAGGTACACTGGAACAAACACTATCTCATACTTAGACAATTTTGCTTTGTGCTTTGTCATACTTGCTCTCTGTCATATGTGATCTTCATGTAGATCATATGTTTCCATAATGACAACATCTAAGTATCTAACTCAGCCAAATTATTAATAGTATCTTCAATATGCATACAAATATAGACCACTAAATAGTTCAATTATAAATGAGCATAACATCTTTTGTTTAACACATCAAAAACAATTTCAGAAATCCATACCTTATTCTATTCTTCACAAGGGTAAGATATGTGTTACCATAAATGACTCCCCCCAAATCATTTCTACTTATCAAGATCTAGATGACATACCATGTGCAAGGAGTGTACATGGGGATTTTTCTTCATGTTGGGCACATTTTCTTCTCTAAACAAAAACATACCCTTTCTTCTTGTCTTTCTTAGGAAGAACATTCCTGAAAAATTTTTCCATATGTCTAATATGATTACATTTATAACATCTTATTATATCCTTGTCTTCCATGAAATAATTTTTAACAGAATTTGCAGAACATCTAAAACTTGAAACTTTATGACCAAGACCATGATAGTTATAACACTTTTGACTCATGAAGTAATTTCTTCTTGGAGAATCAATCCATCTCTTATCAACAAACTTCCATGTATCAACCTTATGGCCATAAGCATTGCAACCATAACAATATCCTTGAAAATAATGATTATACTTTATTGACTAATCATACCAATAATGTGAAGATTTGAAAGTAATTCTTCTATTTATGTGCATACCTTTAAACTATTTTCTATCAACAATGTTATCAGATATAATTTCCTTTCATTTTTAGATGTAGTAGAATGACAATCTAACTCAACCTTTTTTTTTTGGCACTTTCTTAAACACAAGTTTCTTATCATTAGTAGTAGCAAATATTGTGTCTTGTATAGTTCATTCTAAAGAACTTTTTTCAGCATGTATCCCAAACCTATAGGTTCCTTAAAATGTCTTTGTCTATCTAACATCTCATATAACAAGTTAGTACTATTATCAAATTTTAGATCTTTCTTTGATTGGCTCTTGATAATTTCAAGTTCTTTTCTTAGACTCACAACTTTTTATTCAAGCTTTAGACACTCAACCTTTTTAACTTCCAGATCAAACCTTACCACATCTATTATTCATTTATGTTCTTCAATTTCAACTTTTTGACTTATGATCATGTTGTCTCTAATAGTTTTTTCTTTCAAAATGAATTCTTTATCTAAACTTTTTCTCAAGGATGTAACCTCATTTTATAGTTTGTTACAGAAGTCAATTTTGTTTTCCAGTTTAACTTTTAGTTCATCTACAAGCTTTGACTTGTCATCAATGGTCCTTTTAGCCTCATCACAATTTTTTGTTACAACCTTATTATATTCAATACTTTCATGTAAATGTATCTTGAGATCATGGTTTTCCTTTTTAAGATTCTTGATCACATCTAGGGTTGAAAGCAGCTTGTGTTCAAAACTAACCACACCTTCTTCTATTTCTTAACCAGTAGAAACATATAACACATGTGTAGTGCCATCATTGTAATCAAGATTATTAATCAAAACATCATTTAAATTGTATTTTCTGTTGGTCATATCCTTCATCTTCAATCTCTACACCTTTTTCCCATAGTATTCTACTAACAAGATCAAACCAAGATGATATACCTAATAGAGAGCAGTGCAATTTGAACTAACACAAATGAATCAGCATTAAAAAAATACTTCCAAAAGACTAGAATCAATCCCTAGGAAAAACCTATATGTAGGGAGCCTAAGCTTTGATACCACTTGTTGGAAGTGGATTCACTATGAGAGGGGGGGGGTGAATCAAAGTGAATAGAATTTGGAAAAATGTATGACACTTCAAAACTTTTGATGGAAACCTTTATTTGAAAAAGCATACACAAGGAATATTCAAGAGCTAAATAGCTTAGACATTGATCACAAAAATATTATTATGCAACATGAATATGTTTATTCAACTGGAAATGAATAACATTTAGAATGCTTTCAATATAGTGTGTTGATGCCAACCAAACAGATGTAACATGAACCACTAACATGAAAGATCATAAAGATATAAGTATCAAAGAATTACAACTATAGAATGAGATGAAACAAGTTTATGTTAAGAAAAAACTATGAGTCACAATAAAATGCAATAATAAGTGATGACACAGATGAGAAAAGATCAACAATCACATGACATAATTATTTTCTGAGTGGAAAAGCCTCTTGGGGTCCACTCCAAACCTGTAATCTTTTTATTAATCCAAAGAGAACTGACTAACAATATCTATTTAGAAACATCAATTGCAAGGAGAAAGCACCAACCCCTATATATCAATGTATGTGTTTAGCAACACCAACTGCAAGGAGCACTAACCCCTCTATCTCAATGAATCAAAATGTGTTTACAACAAAAGCTAGTAATGATATTTTGCACTACTGACTTGCAACTATAACATTACTGAATTTCTGACATTACAAAATGATATGAAATATGTGCAATATTTTTAATGCTCAATTTCTCTATTTTCAAATTTCCTTTCACCACATCACTTCAATTATTCTGTGTTCTATCTCTATCTTACTTTTCTTCTTCCTATGTATTTCAATACATACCTATTTTTTGTTACAAAAAATAGTTATGTATATTTTACATGTTAAGAATAAATTAAGACAAAAAATAGAAAAATGATACAACTAACACAGAAGTAATTTATCTGTTACATAGAATAAAAATCTACATTTTTTACTTCGAACTATGTGTAAAGTAACATCACTGAAAAACCCTATGGTTGTCTCTGTAAAAGTCTTCAATTGTAACCCTCGTAATAGGGTAAAAAACCCAAGGTAAGGGTAAAACAAAAATATTTTTTTGTAACTTATCATAGAAAACCGCCTGACCCTAGATGGGTTAACAAAAACTATTATACAAATTATCTGCCATTTTCTTCTTTTATTCCTTTTCAAAAGTAAATATTCTGGGAAGAGGAAAAATTCCAATACTTGAGAGAAAAATGATCTGACTATTATATTAGAGATTCTTGAGTTAGGGTTACCAATTTGATTTTTTACTTTGTAATAATCTTTCATGATTACCATCGAGCTAGGTATATTCTAACTCAATACAAAAAAAATGCTTTTTGTTACAAATGAATACCAAACCAAAAATCTTAACTGGAGATTTTTAACTTTTACAAACATTTGTAACAAGGAGTCACCTGAAATCAATTTTCACCTTCTTTTCATAAAAAACCAAATTTTCAGTGAAAAATCAAAACGAGAACAGATATTACCTCTGTCATTAGCCGTTTGTAAAAATTGTTTACACAATCTTTAAAAAAACTCTTTTACCTCCGCTTTCAGCCTGAGATAAGTCCACCATTGAATTCTCACCTTTTCAAAACACATCATAGCTGAAACCCAAATCAAAATACAAGCTAGAGCTTCTTAAATTTGTTCCTGCAAATTCATCATGGTGGCGCAAGAATTTGAAGAGATAAAGTAACTGCTTTTGCCAAATGAAATGTTCTTTTTGTTTTCCCTAAACATATTTCAACGAGCCCTTAAACATTTTGAGTCCACAATCAAAATCCTTTTGATATCCGTTGGCAAAGTCAACAAAAAGGTACACAAGGATGCCAAGTTAGTATTCCACGTAGGAGATGATGTTGTCAGATGACACCAAATTAATCTTATGTGTTTGTTTTGAACCCAACACTGCTTAAGTAAGATCAACATAATGATGATTGACTTTTAAATTCGATATTATATCTGTTTAAAAGATAAAAGAATATACAACACATAGTCACCTTAACTGCCGACTGCTAATGAAAGATGTGCTCATAACACTAGGTGTCAAGTCCATTTTTGTCATAAAGGAAAAATGCAAGGAGAAACAAAGGGGACTCTCAATTTATCATAAAAGATGCAAGGATAGAGCAATTAAAGACTAGAATCTCAAAAATATACTAGATGAAAATTAAACAATCACTAAAGCTCTGAAAGTATAGAATTCTCTAATTTTGATAGAATGTAGTAAACTTGTTGATTATTTACCAAATTGTAAAGTGTTTGAATCACTCTTTGCAGTTGAGGTGAGTACATATGCTAGGGAGTGACCAAGGGAAATATTTTTCCAAAATGATCAAAATGTTTCTCTCCCACAACCACTTTACAGCTTTAGATCTCCTCTGATCATAGTAATTAATGATTAAAGTTAAAAGTGTCTGCCAAAGTTAGGCAAACAAAATCTTGTTTCTAGACATTTGTCGCAAGGTGGCAATGGTAAATGTAGAGCACGGTTAAAGGACTCATTAGAGACTAATGTTTATATCATTAAAAATGACTTGGAAACTTAATGACATCTCAAAAATAGGAGTAGGACCATTCCAAAATATTCATACTTACTTGTTGATTTTCTCCAAGAGAATTAACTTTAGGATCACCAATAACCAAACCATCCTTAGAGAATAGCCTTGTGTAATTTCTAATTTCTTAAGGTGTCTCTACTTCAATTTCCAAAGAAGTTCTGCAAAGCAAGGGAAAAAAAAGTTCATGTTCTTATTCATGAAGACTTTATAACATTTTTGAAATGTAATAAAAATACCAAGCTCAAAATAATTTATATATGTTTAAAATACTTCTAATTTCTCATCTATGCAAGAAGCTTGAAAGGTTGTGTACAAGTGACCTTCATCTACAACATCTACTTCATAATTTACAATCAAGAGTTAGATCCCATACAAGAAATAATACAATATATATCTATACCGAAGCCATAAGCTAAAGACTATCTACAATGTAGAGTAGATTATATGTTGAGATTTTGAATGAACAAAATGAAATAATATTGCCCAGAAGTCTAAGGTGGAGAGATTAGAGAAATCAGATAAATTTAAAACATATTCTAAAGAATGGGAAAGTTGTTGGCGTATGTGGACTTCTAGTTGTACATAATTAATCTTCTCTGTCTCATCCATCCAATTACTCCACCTACTGCATTTACTGCATCTTTCCTTTCTTTCTCTTTTTTTCTTTATGATGCGTCTAGATTTCTTTTAGTATGGAAACTTCCAGAGTGGTGAAGTCAAGTTTTGTCAATAAAAATTACTCTATTTTTGAAGAAGATATACACTCAGTTTTGGATGAAGAAGAGCATCGGTAGCTCTGTATGGCAAAGCCAGTAATGTAAAAATATACATTTCTGAATGAAGAAGTGAATCTTTATTTGTCTTTTCTTATTCTACTATGTTATTTCCTATTTCTTTTCTAGTCTTGCTCTGTCTTTGTCCTCCATTATGTTGGAAACAATAAAAATAGAGATTATTCTATGATTTTTCTCCATCAAACTGGTATCAGAGTAGGTTGTTTCAAGAAGACTATATGATAGGAGACTTGTGGATACATCTATTCGCATTGTTTTTTCAAAGTGGAGTTCATAGCATTGGAAGGAAAGGAGATCTAAGTATATTGTTGCCACTGCAAAAAGGAGAATCATAAAATCCTCATCAAGTTGTCATATGTTAAGAGATTAATTTGAAGAGGTTGAAAGGTTGTCTTTTTTGTCTGTGTATTAAGAAGTCACTTGTTTTTATCAGCCAAAATAAGGGTTTATAGTTGATAAAAGAGAGAGGGTTGTATAAAGAAAGGGAGAATCCAAATTGTGTTGTGGGTTTCTTCATTAAGGACAGGCAAGTTTCTTCATTTGAAAATTATGGAATGAACAAGTGGAAGCATTTCACAGCCCAGATTCCAATTTTTAGTGGCAAAAATTATGACTTTTGGAGCATTAAAATGAAAAACCTCTTTCGTTCCCAAGATATTTGGGATTTGGTTGAAAATGGGTTTCCTGAACCAGTAGACCAGCAAGCATATCAGGCTGTTTCACAAGTTGAGAAGGATTTATTGAAGGAAAATAAGAAGAAAGATGCTAAAACGCTATTTTTCATTCAACGGTCAATGGAGGACTCCATATTTCCAAAAGTTGCAGCTGCCACAAGATCAAAGCAAGCATGGGAAAATTTGCAAACAACATATCAAGGCACATGCAAGGTAAAAACAACAAAATTAGAAAATCTTAGAAGAGACTTTGAAAATTTGCAAATGAAAGACTCAGATTCAATAGATTCTTTTTTCACTCATGCAATGGGAATAGTAAATCAAATTAGATCTTATGGAGAAACTCTTGGGGATCAACAAGCTGTAGAGAAAATACTTAGAAGTTTACTTGCAAAGTTTGATTCAATTGTAGAAGACATTGAGGAAGCTAAAGATCTCTCTCAGTTATCAGTAGATGATTAATGGGATCACTTTTGGGACATGAGCAATGGCTAAATCGATCAGGTGCATCATCATTGGAGAATGCATTCAAAACTCAACTTTCATTTGGCAACACAAGGGGAAGATCAAATTACAGCAGAGGCAGAGGACATTTTGCACCAAGAGGAGGAAGAGGAAATGCACAATTTGAGAGTAGAAGACTAGCATCAAGCTCACAAACTAATTCCACATCATCAAGAGGAAGGGGGAGAAATCATCCTCATAGTCATCATCACGGAGAAAGGTATGATAAATCTAACATCCAATGTCATTATTGTAAAAAATTTGGGCACTTTGCATCTAAATGTAGAAAAAGACAATATGACATGAATAAGAAAAAGACACATTTTACAAATGAGAACAAGCCCAACACTAGTGAGAAAAATACTATTTTGATAACAGGCAATGTGGCACAAGAGATTTCCAAAGAATTATGGTTCCTAGATAGTGGTTGTAGTAACCACATGAGTGGGAGTAAGGAGGTATTTTCAACCATGGATGAATCTGCAAAATCAGATGTTAAATTAGGAAATGATCACCAAATCACAGCCATGGGAAAAGGGTCAATTAGTATAAGAACTAAGAAAGGTGAAGAAAAACATATTCCTGATGTATATTATGTTCCTAGATTGCAACGCAATCTCATAAGCATTGGACAGCTAGTACAAAAAGGATATAGAATACATTTTGAAAATGGTGAATGTGTGATTCGAGATAAGAAACCAAGCAATAGGCTGATTGAAAAAGTTGAAATGACCCAAAATAGGATGTTCCCACTCAGGATTCAAAGTGAATTATTCTTAGAGCCACAAGGTTTGCAAAATCTTGTTGAATCAACTTTTAAAGCTTCGTATAAAAATGAATATTGTCTATGGCACTTAAGGTTTGGTCATTTGAATTTCAAAGCATTGCAACTATTTTATAAGAAAAGAATGGTACATGGATTGTCACCAATAGAACCACTTAAGACAACATGTGAGAGTTGTATTCTGGCAAAGTAACATAGAGAAAAATTTCCAGTTGGGGAGTCTTATAGAGAAAAACATCCATTTGAGATAATGCATTCAGATCTTTGTGGACCAATGCAAACTCCATCTATGAGTGGAAATCTTTACTTCTTGACATTTATTGATGATTTTAGCAGAAAAGTTTGGGTATATATTCTAAAATATAAATCAGATGTATTTGTTTTCTTTAAATATTTTAAGATAAAAGTTGAGAAATAAAGTGGATACTACATTAATGCATTGAGCACCAATCGAGATGGAGAATACATATCAAATTATTTTCAAATTTTTTGCAAAGAAAATGGTATAAAGAAACAATTTACAACAAGATACACTCCGCAGCAAAATGGAGTTGCAGAGAGAAAAAATAGAACAATTATGCAAATGAAACAAAGTATGTTAAAAGAAAAACATCTACCAAATAAGTATTGGGCTAAAGCAGTTGCATGTTCAATATATATACTAAATAGATGCCCAAAAAAAATAGTGACAAATTATAAAACACCAGAAGAAGCTTGGAGCAAAAAGAAGAACAACATATCACATTTGAGAGTCTTTGTTTGTATGGCATACTCATTGGTACCTAAAGAATTGAGACAAAAACTAGATGATAGAGGTGAAAAGTGCATATTTGTAGGATATAGTGAACAATCCAAAGCATATATAGGTTATACAATCCTATCACAAAGAAGCTGATAATAAGCCATGAGGTTGAGTTTATTGAAGAGGAAGCATGGGATGGTAGCATAGATAAAACAACTACAGTTGCATCTAGTGTTCCACAAGAGAATGAAGATAATGAAGCCCAAGTTGTCAATCCTATGACTCAATCAAATATTCCTAAAACACCTACTAGGGGTCGTACCATTCAAAATACTACTACTCCAGCAAGTAATAATAGTGGTGAGTCTTCTAATCCAACATTTTCATCACTAAGATCAAGGTCTATAAATACTTCAAAGAAGACATGAAGTCTTAGGGACATATATTTTTAACTTCAAGAGGCTAAAAATGATGATTTATGCACTAATTTTTTTTTCTTAATACAAGCTGATCCAATTTATTTTGAAGAAGCTATTAAAGATGACAAATGGGTTGCAACCATGAATGAAGAAATTCAGTCAATAGAAAAGAATGAAACTTGGGACCTAGTAGAGCTTTCTAAAGGCAAGGATGTGATTGGAGTTAAGTGGATTTACAAGACAAAATATGATGCTAATAGAAAAGTACAAGGCAAGACTAGTAGCTAAAGGTTTCACACAACAACTAGGCATAGACTACAATAAAACATTCGCACCTGTGGCAAGATTAGATACCATTAGAATGGTCTTATCAATTGGAGCTTAAAATAATTGGACATTTTATCAAATGGACATCAAATCAGAATTTTTGAATGGCATTTTAGAGGAAGTGTATATAAAATAGCCACCTGGATATGAAGTTTTGGGAGAAGAACATAAGGTATACAAGCTCAAAAAGGTATTATATGGTTTAAAGAAAGCTCCTAGAGCTTGGTACAATAGGATAGACTCTTATTTTGGGAAGAATGGTTTTAACAAGTGTGGTAATGACCCAACCTTGTATGTCAAAATGAATGATGAAGGAGAAATCTTGATAGTTTGTTTTTATGTAGATGATTTTATATTCACAAGTAATATGCCAATTAACACATTCAAAGTAGCTATGAAAAGTGAATTTGATATGACTAATTTAGGGCTCGTGAGATATTTTCTTGGGATAGAAGTAAGGAAAAATGACAAAGGCATCTTTATATGTCAAAGTAAGTATGCTAATGATTTGCTAAAGAGATTTAAGATGACAAAAGTGAATCCAACTCCTACACCAGTTGCATTGGGTTTAAAACTTAGCAAGAATGATGAAAGTCCTAATGTTGATGCAACCTTATTCAAAAGATTAGTTGGCAGCCTCATTTATCTAACTGCCACAAGACTGAATATAATGCATGGAGTTAGTCTTATTTCTAGATTTATGGACAAACCAAAAGAAACTCATTGGAAAGCATGAAAAAGAATTTCATGGTATATAGTTGGAACAAAGAACTTTGGGATGTTGTATACACCTTCAAATGAGTATAAGCTGATTGGATATACAGATAGTGACTGGGGAGGTAGCTTGGATGATAAAAGAAGCACTTCAAGATATATTTTTCAGCTAGGATCAGTAGCTATCTCTTGGGCATCAAAGAAACAACCCATTGTAACACTCACATCAACTGAAGCGGAATATGTTGTAGCGACATTAGCGTTTTGCCAAGCAATGTGGATTAGAAGAGTGCTTTCAAAGTTGCAGCATCCACAAGAAGAACCTACAAAAATATATTGTGATAATAATTTACCAATTTCTTTATCTTGTCTTTCATAAATGTACCAAGCATATTGATATAAGATTTCACTATATTCAAGAATTGGTGAAAAATGGTGACATTCATCTTGAGTTTTGTAGGTCCAAAGAACAAGTGGCAGATATATTCACAAAGTCACTTGCAAAGAATGTTTTTGAGAATCTTTGAGAAGGTATTGGCATAGCAGACATACATGATAGTGAAGATTAAGGGGGAGTGTTGGCGTACGTGGAATTTGAGATTTACATAATTAATCTTCTCTATCTCATCTATCCAACTATTCCACCTACTACATTTACTGCATCTTTCCTATCTTTCTCTTTTTTCTTTACAATGCATCTAGATTTTTTTAGGGTATTTTGGATAGTTCCAGAGTGGTGAAGTCAAGTTTTGTCAATAAAAATTACTCTATTTTTTAAGAAGAAATACACTATGTTTTGGATGAAGAAGAGTATCGGCAGCTCTATATGGCAAAGCCAGTAATGTAAAAACATATATTTCTAAATTTGAAGAAGTGAATCTTTATTTCTCTTTTCTTATTCTACTATGTTATTTCTTGTTTCTTTTCTACTCTTTCTCTGTCTCTATCCTCCATTATGTTGGCAGCAATAAAAACAAATATTATCCTGTGATTTTTCCCCATCAAAAGTTAATAGATCGACAACACATACTCCTAAAGTTAACTGATTTAGGGATTTATCCTCAACATGCAAGTTGTACAATGCACAATTTTTCCTCACTATGGGCCTGTTCTTAGTTACACAAGAAAATATTAGGTTGAGCCAAGTACTCTCATGATTCTCTCTAATGGAGAGATTGTGGGGAGTCAACATTTTTATATCTTCAACAATTGCAGGAATGACATTCAACCATTTAATTGATTTTAATAGTTAAATGTAATAAATTTTAGATCTGCTATGATTTCGGTAATGGCATTCAATCATTCAATTGATTTTACTTTGCCTCTAGATGGGTATGAACACAGAAGGTTTGATTAAAAATAATATGATTGTACAGAAGCTTGTGACACTGAGAAGTTTGTGATATACCTACAGAGTAACTTGGAAAAATTCATATTTACAATATACTTAATAAAATATTTTCTAGTCACCAAGAGAAATAATGCAAGAATAGAAGAGTTGTCAGTTAAATTAAGTACATTCTCCTACTTCATAAAGTAAAAAATATAGAAGTGGACATTAAAAAAATTATATACATTAAGTGTTTCTTAAAATCTATGTTCTATCTACATGCCATAATAAATTCATTCAAGTTAAAATTGTAGTCTAATGTCTATAATTTTTTTAGTAGATACTCGGTGGCCACTCTGTAGACTAAATTTCAACTTTGTGTATTGTTGTCAAAATAGCTAGTTAAAGGTAGTGTTAGATTCATCCATAGCTAAAATCCCTCTTCCCAGAACTGGAAGTAAATTATATCAACTAAAAGTTATTTTCTTCCTAAAAAAAATTCAAAAAGATTAACAAATTTACGACATTAGTCATTCTTTCGCATCCCATGCTAATGGTCATATATATTGCAATCTTTCTACTTCAAAAATAGTGGCATAGGTGAAAAATCAACTAGTAACTACATAAGTGGTTTTACATTTTCATTTATATCATATACATCCCTGAACCCTTAAAGCTTGAGAATACTTGGTATAAAATATGTGATTCTAGCCACATTCTCAAAGCTTCCTGAAATGACCTGTAAATTGAATACAATCAAAAGATCATATGGACCAGGGGAACAATTCCAGTTCCCAAACTGAAGAAGAGGAAACTTGGGATTCCTGAGCAAAGAGTTTAGAGTAGGATTCAACTTCTGCTTCGGATTAATGCTGGTGCAATGTTCCTCCTTAGGAATTTTCAATGTTTTTAGTTCATATCAGTTTCTTATAGTATTAATTTTCTAGTATAAGTTGGAATCTTGTCATATTTGGAGAAGTTTTAGGAGGTACTAAGCTATGTTTCTCTCCTTTTGATATACCTCCAATTTGATATGGATATATTTGGTATTAAGTTTCAAACTTAAAACTTATTCTATGTTATGATATTTTAAATATATTAATAGAATCCCTTCAACTTCGACCCCTTACTGATAAAAAAAAAATACAATCAAAATATGAGATGATTTGCAAGCTACAGACAAGAGACTTAAAACTAATTCTAAAAAATTAGAAAAGCTAATAACTTCAACAAAATGTGTGCCAAATGATTATATAAAATTATGGACATAACATTTCCACAGCCCATTTTGGATGAGATGGATTACTTTGCAAAGCACATAGTTTCTATGAATGTTTTCAACCGTGCTCTTTGATCCATCAAAAAGATGAGGATGAAGTTTAAAATTAGATTATAAAATAAATTGTTATAAATCCCTACATAAAATTCATATTAGAGGACAACAAATTGAAGGCATGTAATTGGAAGCCCATACAAGTATATTATTTAATATTTGATAAGATGCTCTGAATTCCATTAAAAAAAATTACACAAATTTTCTAGTCCCAGCAAAGTGTAAACCCTCTAAAATACCTGCATTTTTTAAGACGGGATTTCCTAAGATATTTCTAGTAAAATATTAAATATTTATAGCGAAACCATTTCTCAAATATTTAAAAATGTTTCTAAACCACCTTATTTAACCCCTCACCTAGAAGAAATGAGTAATCATCAAATAAATCCAATTTGATAAAAAAAATCCTAAAATAAGAAAGCACATTTCTAGAGAAAACACATTTCTAGTTATCAAATGTCAGAGATGAAGCATTGTAAGAGAAGCCAGCAAATCCTCCAGGCTTTCCTGCTTAAATCCTATCAAAAAGGAAAGATTAACCCACAACCTCTTCTCTAACAAAGACATTGGCCATTATGGATTTCAAAAAATATTATAAGCAATTAGTGGAAATCAGAAAAGAACAATGTTCTTTTACTATTGTAAAATTTAAGGTATAGTGTTGAGCTTAGAACCAAAGAAAAAACTCAAAACTTTTTGGATTGGAGAGATGGGGTATTGAGAGGGGAGGGGTGAATCAATGCCCAAAAAAACTTTCAACTCATAAACCTTTCTAACCTCAAACAACAAACAGCAGTAACCTTCAAATATAACTTGTATCCATTGCATGCATCATTAATTCATTTAATTATCAAAGGTAAATAGCATGAAATCAACAAGATAATCATCACATAACACAAGTATTTTGGTAATGCAAAAACCCTTGTTAGAAGGTAAAAATTGTGATGGAGATGATACCCACAAATTCTTTACTACTGCAGATAGAAAAGGTTTGCCTGTTAGGGCTACAAGTGGTGATCACTTTTGATGATCTTACCTTATTAGGAGTAACATGTTAGATTGATTAGATCTACCTAGTGATAGGATTTTATCAACACTACTTGAGTGTGCACTCGGTTAAGAGATTTACAAAAAGACTGTTAGGTCTACTCTGTTAAGAGATTTTACCAAAACTCTGTTACAATGATTAGAAAATAACAGGTAAATATCTGCTAATGACAAATCAACTTGTCTAATACAGATCTATGAAATATTGATTAGATAACACCTTTTTTGTGAAGATCTATCCTCTGAACTACTCGGTAGCCTTAGTCTGATTCTGCTTAGTCTAAATAACTCTAAATATTGTTCTGCTCTTCCTGATAACTAGTGTTCATGAAGTTGACTAATCCTTCAAGAACTTCTCTGCTTGTTCTTAACTTCCTTGTCAAGAAACTCTCTCACGCATATGGAAATAATATGAAATTACATTTATATAGAATACTGCTTTGCCACTTAACAAAATTTAGGTTACAATATCTTAGAGAAAACCCTAAGATCAACAGTGTACATAAATAACCTAGATCTAGCAAATACAAAAGATCAATACCACAATTAATGATGGAATCTTACAATAAATGATCCTCAATCTTGGTAAAATGTTTTGTGATTCTATTGTAACTGTCTACATAGATAGATGTGCCATTCCTGATTACTATGTCATTTTTTGTCTTCCTCGGTAAACACTGTATAGACTACTTGGTAATTACACTGGTGCTCAGTGTCCAGTCTACTCGGTGTTTACTTCTACTCGGTATCAGTGTACACTGATGCTCAGTAGAACTACCCCGGTGCTCGATGTGAAGAATTAACTGACTAGCTTGTAGTGCTTGCAGTTACTGACTAGAGTAGCATAGGTAACCAACCGAAGTCTTTGATACTAATGACAACCTTTAATGCTCAAATACAGATAACGATCTCCCCCTTTGGCATTAGTATCAAAACCTTAATGTATATAGACCATATGTCTCAAAAATTATATCTCCTCCATATACATAGATACATATAAAAAAAAATTCTATATACTCCCCCTCAGTGCATGCTCTGGTAATGTGTAGTATACTTAACTTCTATTTACATATTTGGCATATACATTGTTATCCCCCTTTTTGATAATAATGCCAAATGCAAAAATGTATACTTACAGCTTATCAAAAATGTGCTGATGGGTTTTCTTCAATGACTCCAAGAGGTTTTCCCATTCCTCTTTCAAGTTGGTGAGAGCAATGTGCTCAAGACTGACTTGTGCATGCATGTCAAAGATGTTTCCCAACATAGAAATTTTTGGTGTTGCAACAAGTCTTTCCTCTTTGACATTGTGTTTCTCAAAAAAATTTAGGTAGGGTAGGAGCTCAGTTTGTAATTCAGTGTCCTGATCACTGGTTCTTTCTTCTTGTTTCCTGAGATCTTCTAGCAACCGTCTAAGTTCTTGTACTCTTAATATATGCTTTGCAAAAGCTTGTGGCTCAGTTATAGCTACTTGTGCACTGGCTTTAATTTCATTTTCAAGCTATTTAATCTTTTCACTGATCTTGGTAGTAAAGGTTTCCATAGTGCATATCTTAAACAAGATTTGACAAATTAATTTAGTAATACCCTGAATTTTAGTTATTACCTCATATAGCTTAACCTTGTTAATTGCCACTTCTTGGCTGATCCTTTTTGCAAGTTTATCCTGTATCTTTGATTCTACCCTTTCTTCTATTATCTTTTTAGCTTCGACATCTGGGGTATTGATTCCTTCAAAAAGTGTAGCAAGTTGGTCCATAAATGGAGTATCCTCATCTATATGTATCTTTGGTACAACCTGTTGTAAGATGTCTCTTACATTTTCTAGTATTTCCTTTCTTTTTCTCTCTTGTTTCAATTTCTCCTGTGATGCCTTCCTTGTACATAACTCCCCATATTTTCTTAGTTCATCAAGGCTTAGGTTCCTTGGGTCACAATCTAGTATAACTATGACTTCATCTAATGTGACCAGCCCTTTTCCTTTCTTTTTCTTCTTCTTCTTCTCCGGTTCTTGAGGTGAATTCTTTGCAATCAAAACAATGTCTTTTACCTCATAACTTGGTGTAACCTACCTGGTTGACATTGTATCTACCTTTTTCTACTCCTCAGTAACCTTGGTGTCAGTTGACTTTGTCTGAGCCTCTGATGTAGTGTCTAGTGGAGTGGCCTCGGATATAGTAGGATTCTCTTGATCCTTTATTTCTACCTCTGGTGCCTCTTTTTCTTCAGGCTTATTTTCTTCAATAGGTTTTTTGATGCTTTGTTCCCCTGTAGTATCTTTTGGTTGCTCGGGGTTTGAGCCATCGGGTTGTTCCTGTGATAAGATTTTAACTACTTCAACAAGAACAGGAAGCTCACCTGAAAATGATGTGAATGCACACTCGGTAACTTGACCTTCATCTTGTGTATTTTCTAGTGCAATGTTTACATCCTCATCTTCGTCTCTATCATCAGGATCACTATTTGTGATGTCCTCAATGAGTACATCAACATCATTTTTCTCCTTTATTTAGATCTGGTGTATCATGTGCAATGCTTAGACCTTATTATTTAAGAGTTGTATCAATCACCTTGGTAAATGATACACTTGATTCTTTTTTTTTCTCTGCTACATTATCATCTATGTAAATACCTTTTCCTTTTGACTTTTGTCTCTTCTTAGAAATGCATTATTCATAAATGCATTTTTATTAGCTTCCTTTTTCTGAGGTGGTGAAGCTCTGGTTGCTGACCTTGTTCATGCACCTATCTACACTAGCAACTGCTTCTTCTTTGGAACTGGAGTGGGAGGAACTAGTGTTGAATCTTCCTTATTTTCAGACTCAATTTCTTCACTATCATGTGCCTTGTCAGTCAATAGTAACTGACCTTCATTTGGAGGTTCAACCGGTGACTCCTTAGATGAGTCAGATACATCTCCAAATTGCTTAGTTAAAACTTTCTTCATTTTCTTTTCTTTTCTTGTTATTTTGCTGATGACAAGACCTATTTTTATTCTTGATTTCACCTCTTCATAGGTTCCAAACCTTTTAGCCTTCTTGTCCTTCGGTAAAGAGAGTAGCACCTTGATTGATTTCAAACCAAAATCATGATCCATTTCATATCCCATGGGGGCTAGCCATTTTGTCCTAGGCTCTACAACTTTAATCATTGTATGGTCGATGTCCACTACAAAATAGATATCCATCTCATACTTCTCGGCCATTGAACTCAGAATCCTACTTCTAAGATTCATCTTTACCTTAAAGTCCTCAAAATAACTATCTATAACATTATTTACATTATCTCCCAAACTTTTCATAATATCAAAAATTTGTGAAGTAATCAGTTTTTCAGTAATCCAGTCCATGTGACCGACAACGGGAAAGAATTTATGGAGATAGAAAAATATACATACTAGCAGTGAGCCAAACTTATAGGTATTAGACTTTTGTGACCAGATTGTTTTCATATTTTCTTCAACCTGTCTCAGGAGTAGCTCGGCAAGGTCTACCTGATGACCCTTCTTTACCATTTTATATGCCATGTCTACTACACTACATGGTACACTATTTACTTTGCTTGACTGAAAAAGCTTATAGTCAATTACATGCACTACAAACTTAACTTCCGGATCCACAATGGATGCAATTTTTAGTGCTCGATCATCCCATGCTACGCCAATATTTTTCTCAACATCAGCTCGAGATGAACTTCGAAATGCTTTGGCTTTGTCGGTAGTAGGGTAACCTGTAACCCTATGAATCATTCTCTTTGTCACTTTGATTGGTTTATCTAACCAGAATGTTCCCTCATGATAACGGCTTAAGACAACCCTAATCCACTCGTTCTTGAAATTCTTTGGAAAATTTAGGGCATTGGTGAGTCCAAGTGTTTCAATCTATTTATGCTCTGGTTTTAGCTTTGCACCTTCACTACATAGTGCCTGATATGAAACATATACGTCAAAATCTCCTATTTTGTAGTGAATGTACAATCGGATGTCTTCGACTAATAAAACCCTAGGTGGGATGCTCGAAAAAGCACCCACTGAATCCATTTTAGATGCTACTTCAGGGTGTAACTTGTACTTAGGTTCACTATAGTTTTCTGACACTATAAGATTAACTTCCTCTTCCACAACTTTAGAAGTGCTCGCAGTGGATTCCATTATAACAAACTAGGTTTTTGGTAAGTATGATGAACATGCTCGGTAGGGGTTTCAACTTACTCAAAATATGTCAAATAATTTTCTTGGTTCAATCTACAACTACTTTGAATGAACTTGAAAGATTCTTTGCTCGAACACACTTTGTGAAATTATCGCTCTCCAAAATTGCAATGTGAAAATGAACTTAGACTTCCGTGTATTTATAGCATTTTCCGTATTCCCGCTCAAAACTTTATGTACATTAATGCTTGACCTACTTTCCAGTTTGTGACAATTGTCATCTCGGTGACAACTACAAAATTTCATCAGCTCGGTTAACACATGATTTCTCTGTTCAGTTGATAATGATACTCGATTAACCTTGAATAGTGATTACTGACGGGTAACCTTTGCTCGATCGGTCTAACTTTTACCGACTATGTGACTTTGTTAGCTCATAACATATAAACCACAATGCATCTTTATTCATGTAGATTTGGTATGTGTTCATCATATATAAGGAACTATATGTACAATATGATCATTTTGAAATGTTAGTCCCATACATATGTATATCACCTTAGGTGGAGGTATCGATGTCACCCAATCCAATGGATGAGGTTTCACCAATAGCATTACTTGACTCGGCATTCTCATTAGATGCCTTTCTCCACATAGTGTTCCTAATTCTCATGACATCTGCAATAGTGTTTCCACTTGCAAATACATGTCCTTCTTCTGGTGCTCAGTCTTTGCAGTCCTTGCTTAGATGACTGACCTTATGACAATGTAGACATGCCATTCCAGTGCTTGTCCAACTTCGTGATTGTCCAGGCCATCTTTTTCTGTAACAATTTTCTGCTATATGTCCATACCTACCACATGCAACACAGTTGACCCATGTATTGTAATCCCAAACATAAGAGTTACCTTGTCTCTTCAGTTGATAAGGCTTGGACTTGCTTTTCTACTTTGGCGTCCATACTTGCTTCATTTTTTCCTTACAATCTCATGCAGTGTGTTCGTGTTAATTACAAGTGTAACATAATTTCTCCATAGTAGGATAGTTAGCATTCTTATTCAATTTAGCTCTACACTCATAAGCTTGGTGACCACACTTTCCACAATAATAGCAATAACCATTAAACTTAGGAGTGGCTGGAGGTTTACCTTATGCTTTGCTTCTACAGACATTAGAAGTATGTCCCGGTTTGCCACAGTGATAACATGTCAACACTTTGGGTCTTTGATTTTGATTTTTGTTGACTTGTTCAGCTTGTTGTGATGATTCTCCTTCACTGGTATAGCCTAATCCAACTTTTCTTCCAAATCTTCTTTGATTAATCAGAAAATCATCAATTCTTTTAGAACTATCTTCAACCAGTTTCATCATTTCATTATGCCAATGTTGAGTTTTCACTTCATTTCTCAACTTCTCATTTTCTTCTCTGAGTATTCCAATATCTTCCAGTTTTCTTGACAATTCACCATTTACCCAGTTGACTTCTTGATTCACAATCATCATCTGATTGGAAATTTTGAAATGGTGCTTGGTGAGTCTATGTATCTCACTTTCTTTTTCTTGAAGTTGTTTAGTTATCTGTCTTTGATTTTCAATAGCTAGATTTCTTTCTTGCTCGGCCTATCTATCATTATTCATTACTTCTACCATTCTCACCATCTATGATTCCTGACTGATTTGCAATGCTTTCACTTGTTTAGTTAAGTGAAGATTCTTTTCAGACAAATCATAGATTATACTTTCAGATCCATCAGAAATACTTCTTGAACTAGATCCAATGTGATCAAATAAATCATCAATCTCTTCTTCATGGTAACCAATCTCATTTTGTAGAATAGCTAGGTTATTTCTTTCAACCAGTAATTTCTTCAGTCCATCCCTGGCTTGCTTATACTGCTCAACAAACATCTACATTTTAATCTTTTGATTCTCTATTGTTTTGTCCAACTTATATCTCTCCATGACTAGATCTTTACCCTTTAGTGGTTAAACTATCCAATAAGAGAACTAAGCTCTGATACCAATTTTTGGATTGGAGAGATGGGGTACTGAGAGGGGAGGGGTGAATCAGTGCCCAAAAAAAACTTTCAACTCGTAAACCTTTCTAACCTCAAACAACAAATAGCAGTAACCTTCAAATATAACTTGTATCCATTGCATGCATCATTAATTCATTTAATTATCAAAGGTAAATAGCATGAAATCAACAAGATAATCATCACATAACACAAGTATTTTGGTAATGCATAAACCCTTGTTAGAAGGTAAAAACTACGGTGGGGATGACACCCGCAAATTCTTTACTATTGTAGATAGAAAAGGTTTTCCTATTAGGGCTACAAGTGGTGATCATTCTAATGATCTTACCCTATTAGGAGTAACATGTTAGATCGATTAAATCTACCTAGTGATAGGATTTTAGCAACACTACTTGAGTGTGCACTCAGTTAAGAGATTTACAAAAAGACTGTTAGGTCTACTCTGTTAAGAGATTTTACCAAAACTTTGTTACAGTGATTAAAAAATAATAGGTAAATATCTGCTAATGACAACTCAACTTGTCTGATACATATCTATGAAATATTGATTAGATATCCCCTTTTCTGTGAAGAGCTATCCTCTAAACTACTCAGTAGCCTTAGTCTGATTTTGCTTAATCTGAATAACTTTGAATACTATTTTGCTCTGCCTAATAACTAGTGTTCATGAAGTTGACTAATGCTTCAATAACTTCTTCGCTAGTTCTTAACTTCCTTATCAAGAAACTCTCTCACGCATGTGGAAATAATATGAAATAACATTTATATAGAATACTACTTTGCCGCTTAACAAAATTTAGGTTACAATATCTTAGATAAAACCCTAAGATCAACGATGTACATAAATAACCTAGATCTAGCAAATACAAAAGATCATCATCACAATTAATGATAGAATCTTACAATAAATGATCCTTGATCTTTGTAAAATGTTTTGTGATTCTGTTCTAACCATTTGCATAGATAGATGTTCCATTCCTGATTACTATGCCATTTTCTTTCTTCCTCGGTAAACACTGTATATACTGCTCAGTAATTACATGGGTGCTCGGTGTCTAATCTTCTCAGTGTTTACTACCACTCGGTATTGGTGTACACTAATGCTCGATAAAACTACCCTGGTGCTCAGTGTGAAGACTTAACCGACTGGCTTGTAGTGCTTGCAATTATCGACTAGAGTAGCATAGGTAACCAACCAAAGTCTTTGATACTAATGACAACCTTTAATGCTTAAATAGAGATAACAAAACCTAGGAAGCAAAGGTAGATGGAAACAAAGGCATATCGAAAAAAGGAATGGTAGAGTGAGGAATTGACAAAAATTATGCACATTTCGAGAAGGTAATGTTAATATGATTTAGAACAACAAAGAGGGGGGTGAATCAGTTGTTCTCAGGTCTAGATGTATAAAACAAACTTTAAAACTCTTCAACAAATTAGATCTAATAACCAACAGCTACTCAGTCATTATTGATTTCATAACAGAAACATATAATAGTGTAGTCCACTTATCAATAGCATCTGACTTGTAAAGCATAGAAATGTTCAAACCAAAACATTCACACAAGTATCAACACCAAGATTTATAGTGGAAACCCAATTTGGGAAAAACCAGTTTGTAACATGTTACTATTATGTTCACTCTTCTGAAGTGAGCTCGGTGAAAATCCAACCCTGTCAAAGGTTACAAACACACTGTCAGGTGTGACCCAGTTAAAGGATTTAAACCACTATGTTAAAGTGTGCCTTGTTATAGGACTTACATACACTCCATTAGAATGCAACCTGGTTCAAAGGATTTATACCTATGACTGTTAGGTCAACCTCTGTTAAAAGGATTTTGACTGTTACAATGGTTAGAAAGTAGCAGTAGTATTGATTTGAAAAACATACAACTCACTTTGCAAATATCAGATCCAATTTTGTACACATATGTTGGCTTACTAACTGTGAACCTTTACCATCTCCATTAGTGATCTTCTCTGAACTCTCTTCAAGAAATCACAACACTTCTCCTCCAGCCTTCTCTGCTTAGACAGTCAATAACATCAACAATACTTCCACCATCCTCTATCTAGAACCTCAACTTAGGTTTCCTTAATATTTCCTCTATTAGGTCAATACATCTTTTGTCGCTTAATCTCCTTCATAGATCTTAGGGTTAGGTCAGATTCATTGACTATGTCCTACATTGTGTTCTTTGGCTATCCTTCTAGAAATATCTCGAATCTCTCAATAGATTTCAATAAAATATTTTATAGTGCATTAAATGCTTTTATACAATCAATAAATAAATTCAACATGTTTTAAATAATCCAAGAATTCAACGATGTCAGCTGGAAATCTGAATTCTTCCTCAAATGCAAAATATTGACACTTGGTCAATACTATGTTCAACTACTCGGTCTTCACTAGAAAGCTCGTTCACCTCATAAACTATTTCCTCAGCTATCACTGTCTTCCTCGGCAAATAACTGGTGTTCGGTCAACACTAAATTTACTCAGCATATACTAGCTCAATCGACACTAACAACACTCGGCTTAAACTATATTTGTTCACTTTTTCTTGGTTAAGCCTACCAGTTTAGTATTCAGTCTTACTTAGATAAGCAATGCATTGTCTTATCATTGTGCCACATAATATAGTACTCTTTGAAGTATCAAGATAACTCAACCCTTCCTTAGGTGCTATTGTTACCAACCTTTCCTTACCCCTTAGCAACATTCAAATAGATATAGTACTTTCTTAAATAGCAACAGTCTTACCAGTTAAGGTTTGACATCAATGACAATACAACAATTGCTTCAATTGCAGTTTCCAACAATCTCCCTCTTTGACATTGATGGCAACACCATATGAATATCACATGAATTACCAACTAATCCAAAAACTTATCCTTAGCTTCATTCTGATACAGAATCAATTAGCCATGCTTGACCATCCACTAAATTTCTCCCTCTATCTTGATCTTCTTATTCTATGTATTCATCTATGATCATCTCCCTCTTTGACAAAAATGCCAAAGAAACAACAAAAACATACATCCTACAGATGTAGATATCATCTTTTCATTTTAGTAACAGTATTTCTCCCTCTGTCATCTTTTCTTATGACTGATTATTGGCTTTGTTGTGCTTTTCACAACTCTAGGCTGCTCCTAAAGTGTGACCTTTCTCTGCATCAATTTGTTAGATATTCTTTGCAGCACATTTGATGTAGTGCTCCTAGCTTGACTGGGCAGCCTCGGTTAGGGGAAGGACCCCTAATTGACTTCTCAGGTATTCATGAGCTTCTTTAGGTAAAGCCTTAGTGAATATGTCTGCTAATTGTTCCTTTGTATTCACATATTCCATTCGGACCTCTTTATCTTGTACCAGTTCTCTCAAGTAATGATACTTGATGGCAATGTGTTTGGTCTTTGTGTGCATTACTGGATTTTTAGAGATGTTGATAGTAATTGTGTTGTCACACAAAATGACAACTAGTTCAGTGATTTCTTCTTTCATGCCTACCAACAATTGCTTTATCCATATCAAATTTGAACAGTTCACAGTTGCAGCCACATACTTAGCTTCAGTAGTAGATTGGGAAATGCAATTTTGTTTCTTGCTTGTCTAGAAAACTAATCTTTGTCCAAGAAAGAAAGCTCCACCACTAGTACTCTTTCTATCATCTACATTTCCTGGCCAATCAGCATCTATATACACTCTCAGTTCAAACTTGTCATGCTTCTTATAGTACAATCCATAGTCAGGAGTTCCTTCAAATATCTCATGATTCTTTTAACCGCCATCATGTGAGTTTCCTTAGGATTGGCAGATAATCTTGCCACAATCCCAATAGCTAATGTAATATCTGGTCTGCTATGTACAACATATTGTAGCTTTCCGATCATAGATCTATACAAAGTCTAGTTAACTTCTACAGCATCAACATTTTTAGACAACTTATGTCCAGTAGCCATGGGAGTACTTACTGGCTTGAATCTTCTATACCAAAGGTTTTTAGTATCTCATGAACATATTTAGACTGGGTGATGAAAATTCCTTTCTCCATCTAATATACTTGCAAAGCAACAAAAAATTTGATCTCCCCAAACATACTCATTTCAAATTCAGTTTGTATTTCATTTGAAAATTTCTTACATAGGGCATCTTGTCCACCAAATATAATATCATCTACAAAGATCTTAGCTAACAAGATTCCTTTACCTTCTTCATCTTTCATGTACAGATTGCTTGTGTCATTTTTCCTTGAGAATCCAATCTGTATTAGGTAGTTGTGCAATCTCTCATACCATGCTCTGGGAGCTTGCTTCAGTCCATATAGTGCTTTATTCAGTTTGCAAACCATGTGTCTTCTATTTGGATCAACAAAACCTTCTGGTTGTTCAATATATACTTCTTCTAATATATCATTTAAAAATGCAGACTTAACATCCATTTGGTATACCTTGAAATATTTATTGGTAGCATATGCAAGCATAGTTCTTACTCCCTCCAATCTTGCTATAGGGGAAAATGTCTCCCTATAATCTATTCCTTCTTCTTGTGTGTAGCCTTTGCATACCAGCCTAGCTTTGTTTCTTGTGATATGACCATGCTCATTCAGCTTATTACAAAATACCCACTTTGTCCCAATGACATTCTTATTTTCTGGTCTCAGCACCAGAGTCCAAGTATTATTCTTCTCTATCTAGTCTATCTCTTCATTCATTGCTTCTATCCAGTCTTCATTTTCCAATGCCTCCTTTGTTGTCTTATGCTCAAATTCACATAGTAAACATGTTGGATCTCTTGCCTTGCTTCTGGTCTGAATTCTAGTATCTTTATCTCCAATAATTTGTTCAGGCTTGTGATGTCTCCTTACATATTGTGCTAGAACAGGTTCTTCTTGTTAGAGTAATAGATATATTTGACTTTATAATTAAATCATTTCGATTTAATTACTTAAGTCCTCTATTATTCTTTTTCACTTAAGCTATCTCTTTTAGGTGCATAATAATTAATATTTCTATTAATTATTATTTCACAACCTAGCTTTGTGTGGCTTTAGGGTTTCCTTTCTTATAAGCCGCTTTTGTAATTATTTCTGGTATTCTCTCTTAATACAGTTTGAGCTCTAACATTTTGAGCACAAGAGGGTTTTGCTTTTTCCATATTTTTGCTTCATTCTTTGTGACAGGTTTATTGCATGTAGCTGGATCTTGGAGTTGAATCTGATATTTCATCAGTTTCTACATGGTATCAGAGCCTTGCTACTGCAGCTTGTTCAAAGTTTACTGAAGCTGTGGATCCAGCCCTTTCTTTCTAGGATTTTTTCAGTTGTTTTTTATTGGATTTGGGGGGCTACTTTTTTTTGGAGCACTTTGGGTAAAAACCAACCTCACGGTTGCATCCAGAAGGCCCAAAAACCCCTATTTCCATATAAAATTCGACCTATTTGGCATCCGGAACATCTGAGAAAATTTTTTGCCCTATTAGGGCCGTACGGCACGAATTTCAAAAAAAAAGTATTAAAAAAAATGCCCTTTTTACAAAGTTTTGGGCGCTGCCGAGCGCGCCACCAAGGCTCCGCCGCCGCGCCACCCAGGCGCCACCGGAGCCCGGCCCCCGCGCCACCGCGCCGCCCGCGGCCCGCCCCGCCGCCTCCCGGCCCGGCCGCCGCCCCAGCCGCCGCCGCCGCCGCCTCCCTCACCCGCCGCCACCCGGCCCACCCGGCCGCCGCCCGTGCTCCGCCCGGCCGCCACTCGCCGCAGCAGGTGACGTCATCCGGTGACGTCACTTGCCGGCACTCAATTTGCCGGCACCGGAAAATTTTTCCGGTCACTTTTCAAACTTTTCCGACAATGTACGGTTATGACGTCATGCTGACGTCAGCGACGGCCCTGTGACGGTCATACGGCCGTCAAATTTTTTGTCGTCCCTGGTTTTTTCCAGAGAGTTTACATTTGGGGGTACTTGGGCGTTTTTGCTCCTACAGGGTTCATACGGACTCGAAAATCGACATATGATATATCACCGGAAAGGTCTTTCCGAGACGGACGCAATGATGCTGGTTTGGTTTGCTGATTCAGCCATTTGAGCTCTCTTTTTTAGCGTCAAAGTCAAGGCTTCTCCTTTCCTCCTTCTCTGCTTCTGGAGTCCAGGTTTTCTCCTCATTTTTTTTGTGCTTTCAGTTATTTGCTGTACAGGGGTTTGATTTATACATTGTGGGGGGGTGTTTTTCCTTTCTGTAATTTACTTCAGAAAAGACCCTTCTACTTCTGTCTTCTTCTCCTCTCAATGTTGGATCCCTCTGTGGCCCGGCTGACACCGCACAATTACCATACATGGAAAGCACACATGACCAGGCTGCTCATGTCACGTGGCTTATGGTCATGTCTGGATGAACACCAACCTGTTCTGCAGCGTCCCTTTGAAATTCTTCAGCACAGGAACAAAATGGATGAAGCCATGGGTTTGATTGCACTGAACATCTCTGACAGTCTCTTATTTCACCTGGAAGGTTTGACCACTCCTAGGGCTATTTGGAGCAAGTTTTCAACCTTGTTTGGTACAGTTAACGAATTCTGGAAGCTTCAGCTTGATGCAGAGTTGACCTCTTTGACTCCTTCTGATTTCCCCACTATAGAGGACTTCTTGATGAAGTTCAAGTCTTTGCGTATAGTTTTGCAGGGATGTGGAAAAATCAAGACAGATGATGAGTGTATCTATTTGATACTCTCAAAGTTGCGAGGACAGTACCAGATCTTTTCTTCCACTTTCTACTCCACCATGGATGCTTTGGGTACCAGACATGTTATGCCCTCTTTTGAGACTTTCTGTGACAGGTTGACTCGTGAGCAGTCTAAGATCACTCAGATGGATTCACTTGCAGGTTCACAGTCACAGGCATTGCTTGCCAAGACACTTCAGGATTCTCAGAAGCAGAAACCGAAGCAGATATCTGATTCCTCTTCTCATCACTCTACTGGCCCACCATCTTCTTCTAAGAAGGAGAAACAGAAGACTGAGAGCCCTTCATGTTCCTATTGTCAGAAGGGAACACATGATGAGTCACTTTGCTATCAGAAGAAGTTTGATGGTTACGAGAAACAGATAGCGGATTTGCAAGCTCTTCTTCAGCAGAGCAATCTTTCCTCTCCATCCTCTTCTGGCTCACAGGGGTCTGCTTATCAGTCTTCCTCTATCTATTCTACAGCTGGACAGGATCTTGGAAAGGGTCATGCATTACGGGCTTCTGTTGCATCCCCTTCACAGGTCCCTTGGATACTGGATTCAGGTGCTTCTCACCATATGGCATCTTCTCGGGAGATCTTCTCTTCTTTTGAGGCTTCTCCTATTTCCCATATTATCATTGGGAATAACACTGTTATGACTGTCTGTGGGAAAGGCACTATATGCATTCAGGATGGCACCTTCAATGATGTGTTGTATGTTCCATCTCTGTCTTCAAACCTTCTCTCAGTTTTTCAGATTACTCACAGTGGGTCAGGGAAGACAGTTGAGTTCACTCCAGATTCAGTCTTCATCCGAGATAGTATGACAGGAAGTATTGTTGCTACAGGGACAGTTGATCATTCCACCCGTCTCTACTCCTTCTCACACTTTGGTCCACCTTTGCCAGAGCACGACTCTCCTACTTTGAGAGAGCATCATGTGGTACAGTCAGGTCGTTTGAACCTTTGTGTGGTTCCTAAGACTACTGTTATGACTACCATGCCACCACCTGTTGAGCTTTTTTCTGTTCAGCCGGATTCTTCTTCGGCACTGCTTGATCCTCCAGCTCCATTCATCGAGCCACCAGGTGCAGTTGTTGAGGATTCTTCAGAGGACACTCATCTCCTCTCTCATGACAGTGTCAGCACACCTGTCATACCACTTGCATTGGGGATTCCCTTTTAGGATCCTCGTGTCTTCTCATTTGAGCATCAGCTCGGCCTTCCAGTGACACCTCATCCTTCGAGGTCACCTCTTCAGCACCCACTGACCTTCACTCCTCTGCATTGGAGTCACAGTGGTTTGCTCTTTGCTCCAGGGGTCCTTTCATTCTGGGGGGCTTTGGAGCCTCGACCCTCTCTCTCGGGGGGGGTTGGCAGCACGCATTGTACTTATGGCTTTGAGAGAGTCTCTTGAAGTCATTCCTTCTTGTCTTTGCTTGCTTTTTCATCTCTTTTTGGAGAGGAGTTTTTCCCACTGGGTTTTTTCCTTTACTCCGGTTTATAGAGATTTCCTTGTTCTGGGTACCTGATCAGGCCTTGTTGCCGGGACCCATTTTTTTCTTGCTTTCTTAGCTGTGCTAGGTTAGCTTCCTCTTGAGCTACGCTTAAGGGGGGGTGTTAGAGTAATAGATATATTTGACTTTATAATTAAATCATTTCGATTTAATTACTTAAGTCCTCTATTATTCTTTTTCACTTAAGCTATCTCTTTTAGGTGCATAATAATTAATATTTCTATTAATTATTATTTCACAACCTAGCTTTGTGTGGCTTTAGGGTTTCCTTTCTTATAAGCCACTTTTGTAATTATTTCTGGTATTCTCTCTTAATACAGTTTGAGCTCTAACATTTTGAGAACAAGAGGGTTTTGCTTTTTCCATATTTTTGCTTCATTCTTTGTGACAGGTTTATTGCATGTAGCTGGATCTTGGAGTTGAATCTGATATTTCATCAGTTTCTACACTTCTCTTCTCTCATTTTTCTCATCAGGCTCACCATCAAGATTGTTAGATTCAGCTTCTAAATGCTTGACAACCTCTTCCTGATACTTGGCAGCTTCTTCCTGTGTCTCAGCACGTTCTTCTTCTCTCTCGACATTATTTTCCTGATGCTAGACATTGCTTACCCGAAACTTGGCATCAAGTGCAAGTCTGTCACTTGCCTATTCTTCCTCTGTCTATACAAAATATCTATAATCTTATGGTTCTCTTTTACTATCAACTTCATTTTTATCTACATACTCATCAACTTTGACATTCACACTTTCCACAATTTTGTTAGTGTTAGAGTTCAAACACTTATAAGCTTTACTTTTTGTGGAATAGCCTAGGAATATACCCTCATCGCTTTTAGTATCAAATTTTCCATTTCTACTATCCTTTAATATGTAGCACTTACTTCCAAAAATTCTAAAGTACTTTACATTCAGTGCATACCCATGCCATAATTCATAAGGTGTCAGATTTGTACCTTTTTTTATCTGTACTTGATTAAGAGTATAAATTGATGTACTTACAACTTCTTTCCAATACTTTTGTGCAACATTCTTTTCAATCATTAATGTCCTTGGACAATCCAAAATAGATCTATTCCTTCTCTCTACTATACCATTCTATGGAGGAGTTCTAGGTCCAAACATCTGTCTTTTGATCCCTCTATCATTACAAAACATATTAAATTCATTAGAAATAAATTCTCCACCTCAGTCAGATCTCAAACACTTCAGATTCTTACCTGTCTCTTTTTCAACCTTAGCCACATACCACTTAAAAAATTGAAAAGCATCAGATTTTTCCTTTAAGAACATTACATGCATCATTCTGGTATAATCATCAACAAACAAGATAAATTATCTAGCACCACAATAGCTTTGTACACCCATCGGTCCACAAAGGTCAGTATGAACCAAATTGTTGCCCCACTTTTCATCCTATAGCTATGTTGTCAAGTGGAAGTTTTGGTGTCCCAATCAACTCTGGTCATGTTTGAGTCTAGGTCTAGGTCTCCTTTAGGATAGGATGTCCTTATCGGGTTCCCCTACCACTTCCTTGTCTCATTAAGTTGGGTGGGTTATTTAAAACCATCTTTATATTGGGTAGGTTATAAGATCCTAACCTGGCAAGGATAATGTGCTCCCATTGATGTTCTTTCTTAGGAAGAGTGATGATTTAAAGTTATGACCTCCAGACATTTACAAGAAATCAAAGGAACTGGTGGCGGGATTCAACTACGAGACTGTTGTTGTAGTCACGGATCTACTGATGAAGGTGATTGTATGAAAGCAGAGAAATTCAATGCCCAAGCTTGATTTGAGAGATTGAAGACATGGACATTTCTCATAATCATCTTCAACCCAAGGACTATTCCCAGAGCACGTATCTACTGATTAGCGCATGATTTGAGTATGATAAAATAAGACACGAGTCCCATTCAACTCAGACATACTCATAAAAAATGCAAAGGCCAAATGAGATCACACAGACCTGAGCATGAAGACTTAATGCCGCGAAGACTGGAAACAGAGAGTTGGAGTGGAAATGTTGCCATTTTTTTATATATATAATTAAACAATAACAGCCTGGGTTGGTGAAGATTAAATTATTAAATATTATATAGGTCACATGATCACAAGAGTTTAAAAAATACAATGCGATCATACAAAATGGAGCCCACAGGTAAGAAAAGTCAATGAAAAGATAGGGAAAACTAAATAAAAATGTGCTAGGCTGGGAATCCACATGTACCAATCATAGAGTGGTCTCATGATCGCAAGGAATAAAATAATACCATGTGATCATGCGACAATGAAGCCTAAGTAGGAGAGAGAAAGTCAATGAAAAAGGAGACTAAATAGATGCACTTTGCTAAAACCCACGAATGCCAACAGTGTGATCTACGTGCACCAATGATAGAGCAGTCGCATGATCGCAAGGAATAAAATAATACCATGTGATCATGCGACAATGAAGCCTACTAGGACCCACGTACGCCAACAGCACAGATACGACAACAAACTGGGCAAGTGAGGGTTTAATATTTAATATTATATCACGCACCAATAATAGAGCGGTCGCATGATCACATGAATTAATAAAGTGCTATGCGATCATGTGAAATGGAAAGTTGAGAGGACCATTGAAAAGGTTATGATTGTGACTGTCCAACTGCAGATCGATGGTGCAGATTCAAACTTGAAGGGTTCTGAGGGTTTTCAAATTTAGATGATGGCGCTAATGATACATTTGTGCATGTAACTGATCGGTTCAGAAATGTTTCATATTCTGATGTTCTCCTTCTGATTCTGGAAGATGAAATTGATATTCCTGACTGTTGAATGCCTGTGACTGATGAACTTCTCGGCACAGTGAACTATAAATGTATATTTCTCTAATAATAATAGGGTTGGAAAACTTGGTATTGAAGTAGGAGTAATTCCATTTTCTTAGCTTTGTTTTCATGTTTGTTGTACCGTGAGTAGTTCATTTGCATTTTGGATAGAAAGAACAGTTGTATATGAGACTGTAGTTTCTTATTAGATTCCATAAGTTAAAGAGAGAACTCAATGTGGATGATGGTGAAATGTCAGAAGCCCCTCAAAATCACATTTCCCTTAATTTTTCAATCTTGAGTGAACAGGAGGTTCAGCCGAGAAAACAAATCAGAAGGAAACCCACAATTGAGGAGATAAATGTTGAAGATGATCCCAACTTCCAATTCCTTTGGGAGGCATATAAACTAAGTTTGACTGAGGGTAGGAAGAAAGGATTGAGTGTGTTTGAAGATCATCAGTCTGCCCTATTGTTACAACATGTGTATCAGAAGTATTTCAAGGTACAAGCCCAAAGGAGAAAGAAGAAATCTGTTCTTTTGACTATACCTGAAGAAGAACTAGAAAATAAAGAATCTACAAGTTGCCTAGTTTTAGAAGAGCAAGAAAAGCCCTAGAATTCTACAAGACAAAATTTGGTGAGCAGGGAGATTCTTGAAGATCAAGAAGAAAAGGTAAACAAAATTGAAAAAGATGTATCCATGTTTCCTTTTTCTTGTGTTGATGAAAGTTGTAGATTGGGTGAAAAGAATGAGGATAATTTTTCAAACTATTTTTCTTCTGGAGATCATCCTAAGGCTAATGAGCTATTAAAAGATGAAATTCTTGATGTTATTAAAGAACATAATAGGGTTGATCCTTCATTCATTGTAGCTGATAAAGATCAGATATCAGAAACATTTTGCTTTGAAGATAACACAATACTGAATGTTCCTGATCAAATATGTGTGAATGAAAAAGATGAGGTATGTTATGATAATCATCCTTCTGAAAATATTGTTGAAGAAATTAATGCAACAACAGATTTTGAACAAGAGGTTTCAAATATTAATGAAGTACTGCAGCATCATGTAGAAGACAAAGAATTAGATGAAGATTTTCCTGGTCTTGAAATGAAAATTGATCAAGTCATGATGCCAATCATATGTGAGTCCTCTTCTATAGTCAATTCAAGTATTGAAATTCTAAATTTAGATGAACATCTTGTAGAATTGATAATTACAACAAATAAAGAAGATGTTTCAATCCTAGTAGAGCCTATGTGTGATGAAGATGTATCTTGTTTCAGTCTTGGTTTGGAATCTGAAACTACTAATAATAGTGCTTGCAACCAGTATGATGACATTCCATTTGAATGTTATGATCTTCCTAGTTTTGATTTGAATACTGATATACCTGGTAAAGATAATATTGATGAATCAAATGGATGCAAGTATGTTCCAGTATTTTTAGAATCTGGTGAATATCCTATCTCCTCTCGGAAGATGGATGCAGAAGGTAGTGTGCAGGAAAATACAGAAGAATCAAAATTTTATGATGAGTCATGGCTATTTGGAAAGGTCCTAGGGAATACTATTTTGCAAATGGTTTTTGGACTCAGTTTCAGTAGTGAAGAAATTGCCAGAGGTTATCAATGTTGTTTCAAACTGATGAAGAATTTTCCCTTGTTCAGGAAGGGTTCATATTTCTCAATTCCTGTCAATGGCCATGTATGAAACTTCTCTGCTCTGTGTCCTTTTGGGTGAGGATTTCCTCACCTATGCTGGAGGTTAGGTTTTCTTTTCTATTGGTGTGTTTAGTTTTTAGTTTTCCCTATTCTTGGTAGTGTAGTTTTTTCCTGCTTTCCCATTTTGGTATGTTCAGTTTTCCCTACCCCCCTCTGCCCTCCCTGTCTATAGCTTCTCTTTAGTTTTCTTAGGTCTAGACTCCGCAACCCAATGGATAAAACACTTGTCTAACCAGAGAAGTTGAATTCTTCATGCACCTAGTGGTACATGATCCCCAGTCGGAGCTAGCTGTTGCCCCACTTTTCATCCTATAGCTATGTTGTCAAGTGGAATTTTTGGTGTCCCATTCAAGTCTGGTCATGTTTGAGTCTAGATCTAGGTCTCCTTTAGGATAGGATGTCCTTGTCGGGTTCCCCTACCACTTCCTTGTCTCATTAAGCCAGGTGGGTTATTTAAAAGCATCTTTATATTGGGTAGGTTATAAGATCCTAACCTAGCAAGGATAATGTGCTCCCATTGATGTTGTACCTATTAATTTAGAGGGCAGTGATAGTAAACTCACATTGACCCATTTGTTGGTAAACATCCTTTTGTTCTCTCACCTTGGGTATTTAGAGAGTCAAAGATTGCAAATCTTAAGGGAGGACAAACTATTAACCAACACAAATCTAAGATATTCTTAGAAGTAAAATTTTTTCTCTTGAAACTAGACTTTGTCATCTTACCCAACTGACATTCTTTGAACATTACATTCTCAAGTTTCTTTAATCTAGGTAGACCTCTCACTTTCTTTTTCTTACTAATTTCTACCAGATTATCAAAGTTTACATGACATAGCCGCTTATGCCATAACCAAATATCATCAAGTTGTGCAATCATACATGTTTCTTCAAATAGGTCTAGATAGAACAAATTACCTCTTGTCTGTTCTCCACTTCCAATCAGCTCACCAGTGGCATCAAATATTTTGGCCTTTATGTGATGAAATTCCACTTGGTAGTCAGTGCTATTAAGTTGTGCAACACTCAGTAGATTATAGTTAAGACCCTCAACCCAATAAGCATTTTCATAAGTGATCTTATCAGTCAACTTTATCAATCCTTTGCCTCTAATAGGACATGGTGCATCATTACCAAATTTCACACTCCTACCTTTATAATGATCTAAGGTATCAAACTTACTCTTATCTCTAGTCATATGATGTGAACAACCACTGTCAATAATCCATTTATCATTTTTGTTCACATAAGATATCAATGCAGTTTTATCATCCTTGTCAAATTCATCTTTCATTGCAACATAGACAACTTCAATTTCAAAATCATCACTATCAGTGTTAGTCTCTTCTTCGGCAATGTAGCAGGATTTCTTACCTTTTCCTTTGTAGTCCTTGTATCTTTGGTAACCTCTATCTTCTCTTTTATCTTTATGCTTGTTGTCACTTTCTTCATCCTTATTATCCCTATCAAGACATCTAGCAGCTATATGACCAACTTTATTACATGAAAAACATATAATAGGGAGTTTACCTGTGTACCTTCCTTTTCCCCTTTTCATTCTTCTAGCCATAAGAGCTTCTAGATCCTCAAGTTCTTCATCAGATGTGTCACTGTCACTTTCACTTTCACTGATGCATCTTTCTTTTTCCTTCTTTGACTTACTTAGAACCATTTGTGACTTAAAAGAAGATTCAATATTACCAGCAGTGAAGTTATCATAGTTAGAAAGTTCAAAAGCGGTAAGCTTACCAACCAAACTTTCCAAAGTAAGAGCATTAGTAGAGTTACATCTAGATTCCTGAATTGCAAAAATTTTGATTACATAGATAGGACGCAGAGTTCTCAATACTTTTCCTATTACAGTTTCATCCTCAATAGTTCCATTTTCTCCTCTAATAGCATTTACAACTTTTATTCTACCACAATATTGTGCAATATTCTCACCTTCTTGCATTCTCATTTCATCAAATTTACCTCTTAGGCTCTCGGCTTTTTCTCTCAAGACATTTATTTCACCACCATAAATGTTTGCAAGGGTGTCCCACATTTTCTTTGCATTACTGTAGTCTTTGTTTTCTTCAAATTTTGGATAACTTAGGGCAGACACAATTTCCAACATTGCTTGGTTATGCTCTTGTTTAGCTTTCATTTCCTCGGCAATCAGAGGTGCAACAGGTGTGACATAGTCATGCTCGATATAATATTTTGCAAAATCACCAATACTGGCCAGATGCAGCTTCATCGAGCCTTGCCATGCAGGGAAGTTCTCCTCTTTTAGCTTTGGTACCTCCTTCTTATACATCCTAATCATTTTCTTCAAGTACCTTCAAACTTGTTCTCTGTAAGCACCAATGGCTCTGATACCAATTGTTAATATGATTTAGAACAACAAAGAGGGGGGGTGAATCAGTTGTTCTCAAGTCCAGATGTATAAAACAAACTTTAAAAATCTTCAACAAATCAGATCTAATAACCAATAGCTACTCAGTCATTACTGATTGCATAACCGAAACATATAATAGTGCAGTCCACTTATCAATAGCATCTAACTTGTAAAACATAGAAATGTTCAAACCAAAACATTCACACAAGTATCAACACCAAGATTTATAGTGGAAACCCAATTTGGGAAAAACCACTTTGTAGCATGTTACAATTATGTTCACTCTTCTGAAGTGAGCTATGTGAAAAGCCAACCCTGTCAAAGGTTACAAACACAATGTCAGGTGTGACCCGGTTAAAGGATTTAAACCACTCTATTTAAAGTGCACCTTGTTATAGGACTTACATACACTCCATTAGAATGAAACCTTGTTCAAAGGATTTATACCTATGAATGTTACGTCAACCTCTGTTAAAAGGATTTTGACTGTTACAATGGTTAGAAAGTAGCAGTACTATTGATCTGAAAAACATACAACTCACTTTGCAAATATCATATCCAATTCCATACACATATGTTGGCTTACTGACTATGAACCTTTACCATCTCCATCAATGATCTTCTCTGAACTCTCTTCAAGCAATCACAACACTTCTCCTTCAACCTTCTCTGCTTAGACAGTCGATAACATCAACAATACTTCCAGCATCCTCTCTCTACAACCTCAACTTAGGTTTCCTTAATATTTCCTCTATTAGGTCAATACATATTTTGCTGCTTAATCTCCTTTGTAGATCTTAGGGTTAGGTTAGATTCATTGAATCCATCCTACATTGTGTTCTTCAGCTATCCTTCTAGAAATATCTCAAATCTCTTAATAAATTTCAATAAAACATTTTACATTGCATTAAATGCTTTTATACAATCAATAAATAAAGTCAACATGTTTTACATAATCCAAGAATTCAATGATGTCAGCTGGAAATCTGAATTCTTCCTCAAATGCAAAATATTGATGCTCATTCAATACTGTGTTCAACTTCTCAGTCTTCACTAGAAAGCTCGGTCACCTCATAAACTGTTTCCTCAGCTAACACTGTCTTCCTCGGCAATTAACTGGTGTTCGGTCAACATTGAATTTACTTGGCATATACTAGCTCGGTCGACACTAACAACACTCGTCTTAAACTAGATTTCTTCACTTTTTCTCTGTTAAGCCTACCAGTTTAGTCTTCATTCTTACTTAGATAAATAATACATTGTCTTATCATTGTGCCACATGCTATTGTAACCAACCTTTCCTTACCCCTTAGCAACATTCAAATAGATCTAGTACTTTCTTAAATAGCAACAGCCTTACCAGTTAAGGTTTGACATCAATGACAATACAACAAATGCTTCAATTGTAGTTTCCAATAGGTAATAGAGGAACAGTAAAAACTTGGGGAAACTTATATAGGAAAGAGAAAGGAAATGCATAAAAAGATAGAAAGAAGAAATAAAGGAATTGATTTTGTTTGCAAGAAAAATTGAGATTCAAAATATGAGAGTTTCAAGTTCCAAATCTCAACTGTATTACGATATCAAAGTTTTAGCCTCTCCAACTAGCCATGCTTAATTGAAAATGGACATAATGCAACAAAATTGAACGTCAACTGGAATAAACAAAATAGTTCCTAAAGCTATAAAAGGTAAACTATAAGAAAATGTATAGAATTGTTAAATAAAAGTGAATGAATTAAAACAAATCCTTCCTTACTTCCAAGGTAAACTAGGGTTTTCCATCGACATAAAAATTATGATACTCTGCACTTTGAGTATTACAATCACTTTATCCATGCTCCCGAAACCTTCTATGGCCAGCACCTCCTCGCAGGTCTCTAGATACAATTTTCCAATCCTATGCAATGTTTCAAATCTTTAATTTTCTTGATTCTGCGGTATTCTCACACTTCCAATTATCTAACAGAAGTTAGTCCTACAAAGCTACGAAGCATGACCAACTTTGGATTCCTCCATATGTACAAGTATTCAAGGTTCATTGGAAGTGATTTGATTTGGATTAAATGATCATTATGACAAAAATACAGACAGTCAATGTTGGGTAACGGGTTTCACAAATTGAAATCTTGAACACCTCTATTTTCTAAAGTTTCACCTGCTTTAGGTTGCTTAATGGAAAAGATAATGACATCATCCCAAAATCTATTTGGCTAATTGGGCAATTATCTATTTCTAAGTCATCTAAGAGACTGAGATACATGATAGAGAATGGTAAACATATAATCCTTGCACACCAATCAATTTTAAGATGAGTCAAGGAGGACAAATCTCCAAGAGAGGTTGAAAAAGATTTCAGGTTGGGACAAATCTTAATTTTAAGATTTTAGGTTGGGATAACTCCCAATTTTAAGATTTCAGGTAGGGAGAAATATCAATTTTAATATTTTAGGTTGGGACAAATCTCCTAGGGAGGTTGGTAAAGATTCCAAATTGGGATAGCTCCAAATTCATATAGTTGTAAAACCCTTCAATTTTTCAATGAAAGTCATGGAGGAATATTTCTCTGTCCAATATTGGACCAGTAGAGCCAGAGTGGCTTTATTGATATGTCATTGATTATTTGATTAAAATAATCTCCTTTAATCACTAAAAGCTGTAGTCTAGCTAAATAGGGTATCAGTGCCTCCTACAAGAAACAACCATGAAACTTAACAAACTCTCTAATGTATCAACCTCTTGTTAGAGAATAGTTCATGAGTGAATTACGTTCATGACAATTAGTATCATAAAATGTCTCAATAGCGATTATCTATAAGTTTTAGTTATTGTTATCAGTTAGAATTTATTCTTAAACAGGTCTATAATCAACTTTATAATCTCATTTGATGAATAAGATAAGAGAGTTCATTTTTTTGTTCCTTTTTCTTCAAAGTCTATTTCCTCTATTTATAAGGAATTTACGTGTTATCTATGAAAAATATGAAATATTCAAAAAAACTTCATAAGATAAACAAT
Organism: Chamaecyparis obtusa; assembly: GCA_027943335.1. NCBI lineage: Eukaryota > Viridiplantae > Streptophyta > Pinopsida > Cupressales > Cupressaceae > Chamaecyparis > Chamaecyparis obtusa. Next base: position 123,406 of record BSBK01004166.1, read on the forward strand.
CTATAAAGAAAAAAAAATAGATGGAGAAATAGAAAATGTAGACAAGCATACTTTATATGACAATGTGATGCAGGAGCATCCTGGGTGTAAGAGAAATCTAAAATCACCCAAAAATATTTTTGGTTTCTTTTCAATAAGGGCTATCTTGTGCAGAGTTGCTATTTTTGGAAATTTTCTATTTTTAGTAAGTTTTTCGTTCAAGCTCGGAATGGTCTATTTTCTTCCCTAGAGGTTCATTTTGGTCGTATTAGTCTCCCAGTAAAGTTTCATTGCCAAAGCAAGTCTAGTTTTAAGGATATTGAAATTTTTTGATATTGGCAATAGGGTACAAAAACTTTGAACTCAGTTTTGAAGGCTTTAGAGGCCCTGAATGAGGTTGAAACATTGGTTGACTAGAGCTTGTGCAAGTTAGGCGATGTAGAGTACTTCATGCCCTTTCTGAAATGGGGTCATAATAATCAATCAGGTCAACGGGTGATGACTTATGGTCTTCAGAAGTTGGGTCACCTAAAATGGCAGAAAATGATTTTCCTTCAAAATTTCTTTTTGGGTTTCAAAATTTGTTTTGAGCTGACTTTGATGTAATAAAATAAAAATAAAATCATTTTAAGTTTGGTCGGCCTTAATGGCTAAATTTTTGGAACCTTCTCAAGCGGTGGAAAATTGCCTATATAAGGAAGGTCGTAGTGTTGTCTAAGGCAGTTCGAAGTAGTTCTAGGTAGATCTAGGTAATAATTCGAGGCTTTGTCCTATAGAATATTGTAAGGGAAAATGCCCATGTGGTTTTGCATATTGTAATTTTGAAATTTGTAATTCCACGTTTATGGAGATAATAAGAAGCCCATTTTCTATTCTTGCGAATTGTTGTTGTTTCTTTGCTTATGTTTTGTGATTGTGGTATTAAGGAGAGCACCCTTCATCAAGTGGTATCAGAGTGGGAGTTCATGAGTGTGTAGATAGATCATCGACTGTGAGGCAGTTTGCACCAGGACCATGGTTAGGGTTTCAGTGAGCAATGTGAAAATGCCTCCATGAAGGGAATGTGACGAAAGAGCTGGTGGTGTGACACCTGAGGTTAGTGCGCTCCAGAGACAAGTGTGAGCATTGCAAGAAGAGATTCATAGAGGAATGAATCTTAATATCAGAGAAAGAAGTGAGGATGAAGCCAAAGAAGAAGGAAATTTTGATCAAGAAGGAGAAGGCGAAATTATGAACCAAGAAGAAGAAAGGCTTTTTCGAGCCATTTCCAAGATCGAGAAAAGACCTAAAATTGAGGTTCCTACATTTTTAGGAAATATTAACCCAAAGGAATTAGTCTACTAGATCAATGAATTAGAAGAATATTTTGAGTATAAAGATATTGAGATCCTGATTGGGTCAAGTTTGTGAAGGCTAGACTGAAGGGTCATGCGAAGATATGATGGCAAGAGATTCAATTGGAGTGAAAGAGAAGAGGAAAGGATAAAATCACAAGATGAGATCGGATGGTGAATAAATTGAAGTGACAGTTCATTCCTATTGATTATAAGCTTGGTCTATTGAAGAAAATGCAAGGTTTGAAGCAAGAAGGAAGATCTGTTCAGGAGTATACAGAGGATTTCTACCGAATCCTCATCAGAATAGGCCATGTGAAAACTGATAAGGAGAAAGTTGTTTGTTACCTTAATGGGTTGAAGCCAAGCATTCTGGAAGAGTTGAATTTGGTTCAAATGAACAGTATTGAAGAGGCATACCAATTTTCCCTAAAAGTAGAGGAAAAGCTAAACAAGAAGTTTGAAAGCAGACAAAGTGGAAGAGGTCCTGGTGGAAGATCTAGTGGAAGGTCATATGGAGGCCGAAATGAAGATCCAAAAATGAAGGATGAGGCTAGTAGTAGTCAAAATGAGAGAGGTAACAATTTCAATCATTTTCATGATCAGAATAATAGAGATCAAAGAGGAAGAGGAAGAGGACAAGGATCCAGAAGAGGAGGCTTCTATGGAACATGTTTTCACTATGGAGAAGAAGGTCATAGGGCCTTTGAATGCCCTCAATGCCAAGGAAGGATAGATAGGAGAACTGAAGGCCGGGCTAGAGTTGCACATGTAGATGAAGATGCCAGATCATCACATTCTGAAGATGTTGAAAGAGGAGAAACACTAATTAATAGAAGAGTCCTACTGAGTGGTGAGAATGAACTTGAGCAAAGGAGGAGCCTATTTCACACCAGGTGCAAGTGTGAGGATAAGTGTTGTGATGTGATTATCAATAGTGGAAGCATTGATAATTTGGTGTCAAAAGAGATGGTCCCTAAGTTGAAGCTCAAGAGGTAGAAACACCCACATCCATATTGGATTTCCTAAGTACAGGATGACCACAAGGTCATGGTTAGTGAATAGTGCCTAGTGAATTTCAAGATTGGTGGGTACCATGATGAGGTACTATGTGATATCACACCTATGGATACATGTCATATATTGTTGGGTAGACTATGGCAGTTTGATAGTCATGTTGTACATGATGGTTGTGCAAATACCTATTCCCTGACAAAGGATGGAGTGAGACATAAGCTAAAGCCATTGAAGGACACAAAAGAAAAGGTATGTGGTACTGCAAGAATAATTTTTGTTGATGGAATAAAATTCCTAGAGGGTATGAGGCATGAGCATGTGTATTTTTCTTTAATTCCAAAAGTTGGTAAAGAGGAAATAGAAGATGTACATGTAGAAGTTGCAGATTTGTTGAATGAGTTTCAGGATATTGTATCTGATAATGTACCTGATGGATTACCACTAGGAAGGAAGATCAGTCATCAAATGGACTTGATTCCAAGAGTCAGTTTACCAAATAAGGCAGCACATAGAATGACACCAGCAGAAAATGAAGTGTTGAATACGCAAGTACATGAGTTGTTATAGAAGGGGTTGATTTGTGAGAGCCTGAGTCCCTATGTTGTACTTATAGTATTAGCACCAAAGAATAATGGAGAATGGATAATGTGTACAGATTCTAGGGCTATAAACAATATCACAATCAAGTATAGGTTTCCATTACCACGGATGGATGATATTATGGACTATCTGAGTGGAGCTGTGTATTTCTCAAAGATAGATCTGAAGAGTGGCTATCATCAGATTCGAATTAGAGAAGGAGATGAATGGAAGATTGTCTTCAAGACAAAAGAAGGACTATATGAGTGGTTAGTCATGCTTTTTGGGCTAACCAATGCACCGAGCACTTTCATGCGGTTGATGAATGAGGTTCTGAAAGAATTTTTGGATAAGTTTATCATTGTTTACCTAAATGATATTTTGATCTTCAATAAGACATTGGAGGAGCATATAATGCTTATTCATAGGGTGTTTGAGAAGTTGAGAGAAGAGAAATTATTGATTAATTTGAAGAAGTGTAGTTTTGTGAAGAAGGAATTAGTGTATTTTGGATTTGTAGTTTCAGCAGAAGGTCTAAAAATGAACCCAGAGAAAGTGAAGGCTATCCTTGAATGGCCTACTCCAAGGAGTGCTACGAAGGTAAGATCTTTTCATGGTTTGGCTAGCTTTTACAGAAATTTTAGCAGTATTTTTGGACCCTTAACTGAAACAATGAGAGGGGATAGGAAAGAGTTTAAGTGGATTAATGGGGTAGATAAGAGTTTTAAACTGTTGAAACAGAAATTTACAGAACAACTTGTTTTAGCACTTCTAGATTTTAATAAGGTGTTTCAAGTAGATTGTGATGCTAGTGGTATTGCAATAGGAGCTATTATGAGCCAAGAAGGTAAACCTATTGCTTATTTCAATGAGAAGTTAAATGATGCCAAGAGGAAATATTATGTTTATGATCATGAATTTTATGCTATAGTTCAGGCATTGAAGAAGTGGAGACACTATCTGCTTCCTAAGGAGTTTGTTTTTTATACTGATCATCAAGCTTTGCAATATTTGAATAGTCAAGGAAAATTGAATCAGAGGCATTTGAAATGGGTTGAGTTTTTGCAAAGTTATACATTTGTTTTGAAACACAGGAGTGGAAAGTCTAATAGGGTCACAAATGCTCTTAGCAAAAGGAAAATTTTACTGACAAAGATGCAGATTGAGGTGGTTGGGTTTAAGGAACTCAACAGTTTGTATCTAGAGGATCCTAATTTTGGTGAAGCTTGGAAAGCTTGCACATAACCTGTTACTCTAGATAGAACAAAGTGGTTGGATTTCATCATCCATGATGGTATGCTATTTAGAAGGAGCCAGTTGTGCATTCCATGAAGTTCTATGAGGGAGAATCTCATCAAGGAGAAGCATAGCAGATGATTCGTTGGACATTTTGGTCGAGATAAAACCCTTTCTATTGTTAGTGAGAATTATTACTGGCCATAGTTATAGCACGATGTCAAGAAGTTTGTACAGAGTTGTAGATTATTTCAGATGGAAAAGGGAGTAAAGCAGAATATAGGGTTGTATCATCCATTACCTGTACAAAAAAAGCCTTGGGAGGATATCAGTATGGACTTTGTTCTTGGTTTACCAAGGACTCAGCGGGGACATGATTCAATTTTTGTGGTAGTTGAAAAATTTTCAAAGATGGCACATTTCATTCCCTACAAGAAGACTAATGATATTGTTCATGTAGCAGAATTGTTTTTCAAAGAAGTGGTGAGATTGCATGGTTTTCCAAAGAGCATAGTTTCAGATTGAGACACTAAGTTTGTTGGATATTTTTGGTGCACATTGTGGAAGAAGTTGAAGACATATTTGAAGTTCAGCTCATCACATCATCCACAGATTGATGGATAGATAGAGGTGGTGAATAGGAGTTTGGGAAATTTGCTAAGATGTTTGGTTTGAGACAAGCCAACAAGATGGGATTTGATTTTACCATAGGCAGAATTTTCATACAATAATTCTATCAATAGGAGCACTGGTAAATCACCATTCCAAATTGTATATGGAATTAGTGCCAAAAATGCTTCAGAGTTGAGGAAGATAGATAAAGGAGAGATAAGTAGTGTTGAAGCTGAGGATTTTGTAGAATACTTGAAGAACATCCATGAGGAGGTGAGGAAGCATATTACTAAGATGAATACACAATATAAGGCTAAGGAAGATGAGAAATCAAGGCATAAGGAATTTTATGTTGGAGATGAAGTCATGGTTCATTTGCGAAAGGAGCGATTTCTAGTTCGTACATATAACAAGTTGAAAATGAAGAAGTTTGGGCCATGTAAGATACTGAAGAAGCATGATTCAGGAAATGCCTATGAGGTAGAACTGCTTATTGAGTTGAATATTTCACTAGTGTTTAACATTTTAGATTTGATAGAGTATCATGAAGGAGGTGTTGAAGATGAGATCACAGAAGCACAGTGGAGTATTCCATCAACTAGTTCAGCTACTAAGGAGATTGAAGATATACTAGATAGTTGTGTTGGTAGAAGCACAAGGAACAGGACGTATGAAGAATATTTGGTCAAATGGAAAGGAAAACCTATTGAAGATTCATCATGGTTGATGAGGTAGGAGGTTAACCATCTTGGTTTTCCTCTTCACACCTGAGACATGACATGGTCACTTCTCAAATTACCTCAGGTGTCTGATATAGGAGCATCCTGGGTGTAAGAGAAATCTTTCATCACCTAAAAATATTTCTAGTTTCTTTTCAATAAGGGCTATCTTGTGCAGAGCTGCTATTTTTGGAAATTTTCTATTTAAAGTAAGTTTTCTGTTTGATCTCATAATGGTCTATTTTCTTCCCTAGAGGTTCATTTTGATCATATCAGCCTACTAGTAAAGTTGCATTGCCAGATCAAGTCTAGTTTTGAAGATATTGAAAAATTTTGGTATTGGCAGTAGGGTATAGAAACTTTGAACTCAGTTTTGAAGGCTTTAGATGCCCTAGATGAGGTTGAAACTTTGGCTGATTGGACCTTGAGCAAGTCAAGTGTTGTAGAGTGCTTCATGCCCTTTTTGAAATGGGGTCATAATAATCAATCAGGTCAACTGGTGATGATTTATGGTCTCCGGAATGGGTCACCTAAAATGGTGAAAAATGATTTTCCTTCAAAAAAATTGTTTTGGTTTCAAAATTAGTTTTGAGCCGACTCTGATGTAATAAAATGAAAAATAAAATAATTATAAGTTTGGTCGGCCTTAATGGCTAAATTTCTGGAACCTTCCCAGGCGATGGAAAATTGCCTATATAAGGAAGGCCACAGTGTTGTCTTAGGTAGTTCAAAGCAGTTCTATGTAGATCTAGGTAATAATTTGAGGCTTTGTCCTACAAAATATTGTAAGGGAAAATGCCAATGTGGCTTTGCATATTGTAATTTTGAAATTTGTATTCCATATTTGTGGAGATAATAAGAAGCCCATTTTTTGTTCTTGCGAATTGTTGTTGTTTCTTTGCTTATGTTATGTGTTTGTGGTATTAAGGGGAGCACCCTTCATCACAATGGCTCTTCATTTCCATTCGGGGCAATCTCAATTCCTTGAATGTCTCTTATTTTTTGAAAAACCAAAAAAAAAATCATAACCATAAAAATATGTAAAAATAATCTATCCAATGCATACAAAGTAAATAGTTAAGTTTCTTAATCGATTTGATTGCAAATTGGCTAGGGAGAACATATTTTAAACAAATCTTTAACACATAAGACCAATAAACTTGACAAATAGAAACATTCACTTTAAGATATTTTCCTTTCCATTGTTTTTATCTACAATAGAAGAAGTTATTATCCTCACCTTTGTATGTTTCCCATTATCATCAATCTACTGTGATAACCAAAGTTGAGAGGGTGACTGTCAGTCTACAATTTCTCTTCCTAGATCTCTTAAGTGGTCATGCATTCTTATATAGTTGTAATTATAAAACTCAACCAAACACTTATTTAGAAGTTTTTCCCAAGTGCGTAGACCACTCCACCCTAATCCATCCTAGACTTCAATTGCCACAGTGTGTTTTCTTCCAATAAAGAAATAAGAAATATCAAGGAATGCCTCTTTTTCTTCATGATCAAGGGCATTATAACTTATTTTTTTTAGGAAAGAAGAGTGCAGAACACTTTCCATCGAGTATCAAATTATTAGGGGAAAATAAACCAAGAATGCTATCAATTTCGATTGCAGTCATTAAGATGCACAAAAGTAAACAAAGTAAATACAAAAGGAAAAACAAGCACATAAAATAACACTAGTATTTACATGGGAAAATCCTTACGGGTAAAAAAACCACACACCCAAAGAAATAGTCACTTATATTATCATAAATATGGTTACATATAAGTTACAGATTATTTTCTTTTAGATATACATTCTCAACCTCAGTTCTACAATTGTTGAATACTCGATCACCAAGTTTCATAGCGATTGACCCTCTGCAACTTATCAAGTATCTCTACAGCATTAGTACATCCCCTCCTTTCTATCCTCTCACTCACCATATACCAATGAATCCTATAGAAATTTATACATACCATAATTTTTTATGAAATATGGTGCTTTAATAGTCACTTCACAAATGGTCAACTAACTCAGCCTTTCCATTCATCCAATCCAACCAGCAGTCACTACGGAGTTGTGTGTATGATAATCACCACACGTTGGATACTATTCCATGGGCATCACTGTACTGGCACTGGATTCAGTATACCAAATCCACCATAATGGCACCAACTTTGACATACCAGCTTCATTGTATGCTTCACCATTAGCCTCGCATACCACTTCACCATCGGGTACTGACTACACCATACCATTCATCACTATGTTTGTCACTCCATTAGCAGCATACATGATGGATGCCATCATCCAAACACTGTATGGGTCATGGCAGCCACCATACGGTCAGGAGTTGAGTCTCATCATCAAGCTGAGTCTCCCTATGGTGGAACCCTGTATAATAGATTCATTGTATGGTGACTCCATCGTACTTCATTATACTCAAACAACCTACCACTTGATAAAGTACTTTCTGATATCCATAGAGTTTGTAGACAATCTATTGAGAGTCAGGGGCTTCAAGCCCCATTTAATTTGTACACTATTTGAAATTAACTAGAACCTTTAGAACACATAGAGGCTACTACGAAACACAAACATCATAATTCCCATTAGACTAATATACCCTTTCCATACACAGCATCGTGAAGCATAGTTCACCACATTCTCCATGAGATATTTATAATAGAAACATGAATGGTCTCATCTCATGCATGAATTTTCTCACCTCCTACCATGTCACTACCACTAGGAGCACATGGAATCCATTCACAAAGAAAGCCACACAACTATTTCACATGAATCACAAACTCTATCTTCAATCAATATTCCAAAACATAGACATTCTATCCATAGGCAATCAAATGTATCAATTTAACTATCAACAACATAGTAGAAATAGCACCCATAGAAAGTGCTTGCACATCTAACTATCCATACCTCTAAATTATACCAACATGAATTTCAAATCATCAAAATATACACTCTATTACATGTTAGGAATAAGGTGTCTCAACCTTGGATAATTCCTATTCTTATTATTTGTTTTCTAAAATGTATTTCTTGCAAATAATGTTGATGTGTTGGCATCTTGAATTGTGTGTAAGGAGATCATGGCTAAAATGGTTATGATGGATTCCTATGACACGTAAGAGCTATGTTAGGAAGATTCAATGACAGGTGAAGACATGTGCTAACTGATAAATTTGAGTACTGTACACTCTTTCCCAATCGTGGGGTTCAGGGCATCACCTCGAAAAAAATTTTGGGGTTCCTATTTTCTCAGAGAATGGTAAAACCCTAATACGATTATCTTTGGGAGTAGACCTAAAAAGTGAAGCGCATGATATAAGCTTTTTTTTTAGGGTTGCGAAGAGATGTGATGTGAGTGTATTGTTGGAACATTTTATGCTACCGTGATTTGTCTTCAAGGGTTTTGAAATCTTCTGAAAGAACTTGCATTGCAAGTGTATTGTAAGCTGTAATAGTTTTGATCAATACATTATGCAAGTTTTGGAGTGCTGGGGTTTTTACCGAAAGGTTTCCCCAGGGTATATCATTGTGTTCTTCTCTATTTTTCTTTATGTATGGTATGTGGTTGCAATATCTTTGTTGAAGTATTTAATGAATTTGAAATTGTAAGGATTTTAAAGAGTTTGCACAATACTTTCCTATAGAGATTAGCGTAGGAAGCTATTTTCGCACCTAAGTTTCCTTACAAGTGGTATCAGAGCTTGATCAACTTTTGATCCTAATTGTTGGGTAGGGTTTTTTGATCTCATCTCAAGTTTGAGTGGGAGTTTTTTGCAAAGCATCCTGAATCTTATTTGCAGATTGAGATGGAAAGTTCATCATATGGAAGAATGGAGGTGGAGAAATTTAATGGCACTAATTTCAAGTTGTGGAAACTCAAGATGGAAGACATGTTGGAAGATCGTGACCTATGGGAAGTGACTTCAAGTGCTACAAGACCAACAACTATAGCTCAAGCAGATTGGGATATCAAAGACCGTAAAGCTAAGGGTCTCATAAAACTTTGTTTAACCGATGCAGTTCTTTTGAATGTTCTAGATGAGAAAACCGCAAATAGTTTGTGGGAAAGACTTGCGGCTATGTATCAGGCCAAATCTTTGGTGAACAAGTTGTTCCTGAGGAAGAAGTTGTACTCTCTATGAATGGAGGAAGGTGGATCCTTAACGGATCATTTAAATGCATTTAATCTGCTGGTTGCACAGTTGACATCATTTGGTGTCAAGTTAGAGGAGGAGGATCATTGCTACACACTTTTGTGTTCTTTACCGGATTCATGGGACCATCTTGTGATGGCTCTTGGAAGCACGTTAGTCACCTTCAAAATGGATGATGTGGTGTCTTCGTTACTATCAAAGGAGATGCGAAGAAAGGCTTCCATTTCGGAAAAAGAAGCCCTTGTTGTTCATGGGAGATCCACTAAAAGAGGGAAGAAAAATGACAATAAGTCTGACAATAAGGGTAGATCCAAATCCCATGGGAAGTCAAAGACTTCCAATAAGTCCAAGGAAAAATGTTGGAACTGTGATAAATCTGGGCACTTCCATAAAGACTGCAAAGAGCCGAAGAAGAAGAAGAAAGGTTCAGATTCAGCTTCAGAAAGATCTCAAGAAGATGGCGATGCATTCATCACAGCTTTGGTAGCCCATGCATCTGATGATGTGTGGTTGGTTGACTCGGGTGCATCTTTTCACATGACCTCTCATTGAAACTGGTTCTCAAAATATGAAGAGTTCGATGGTGGAAAGGTGTACTTGGGTGATGATTCTCACCTAAAGATAGTTGGACGCGGAAGGGTCACTATCAAGTTTCCTGATGGACGAGTAAAGGGAATCAACAAAGTTATGCACATTTCGGGTTTGGCATGAAACCTATTATCTGTAAGTATGCTAAATGATGTAGGTGTGCAAGTTGTTTTTTCAAAAGAAGGATGCAAGATGATGAGAGGATCGATAGTGCTTGCAAGGGGTACTAGGAGAGGTACCTTATTTCAGCTAGATGCATGTATTCCTTTATGTAATAGTTCTTCATCCTCACCATCTGAACAGGCAATGAAGAATTCTATGGTTATTGGTTCTGATGGTAGTACAAACACTTTGGAAGGTAAGCTTCTTGCAGAAAAGACAATGTTGTGGCATATGAGATTTGGCCACATTGGTGAAAAGGGTCTCAGAACCCTAAAAAATAAAAATCTCATTAAGGGGTTAAATGATTGCAATCTCGAGTTTGAATTCTGTGAACATTGTGTCTATGGTAAACAAAATCATGTTCAATTTTACTCTAGTTCTCACAAATCTTCTGATGTTTTGGATCTTATTCATTCTGATGTATTTGGTCCTGTAAAAGTTCCTTCAATCTCCAAGTCTATATTTTTTGTATCTTTCATAGATGATTACAGTAGAAGGATGTGGATTTATTTCCTTAAAAGTAAAACACAAGTCTTTAGTCAGTTCAAGGAATTTAAAGCTCTTGTAGAGAATCAGACTAGTAAGAAGATTAAGTGTGTGAGAACTGACAATGGTGGTGAGTTTTTCTCAGCAAAGTTTGAACAGTTCTGTAAAGAACAAGGTATCAAGAGGCATAAAACAACTCCTTATACCCCATAGAAAAATGGAGTTGTAGAGAGAATGAACAGGACACTGATGGAGAAGGCTAGGAGTATGCTTAGTGGAGCTGGTTTAGAACAAAGGTTTTGGGCCAAAGTTGTGGCCACTGCTTGCTATCTGGTTAATAGATCTCCTACATCATCCCTTGTTGGTAAGACACCCATGGAGGTGTGGTCTAGTAAGAAGCCTTCAATTAGACATCTTCATATTTTTGGTTGTGAAGCTTATGCATATGTTCCAAAGGAGAAAATATCTAAGTTGGAAAACTAAGCTGTTAAATGTATTTTCATCGGATACAATGCTGGTGTGAAAGGATACAAGCTTTGGGATCCTGTGACTAGTAAGGTGTTGTATAGTAGAAATTTTATTTTTAGAGAGCTAACATCTTCTCCTATTGTGCTACAACCAGATGAAAAAGAAAAGGAAAAAGATGTTGTTCAGTTGCCTCCTACCCCAAGAAGACTGAACAGAGAGATCATGTTGGGCCTAATGATGAGGAGAGCTCTAGCAGCTCTGATAGTTCAGAAGAAGAGGAAGAACAACCTCAACCACAGCCCTTGAGGAGTTCCATGAGAGAAAGAAAGCAACCAGAAAGGTTTGGTTATTCTATGTTAGATTCTAGTTGTGCCTTTGCTTTGATTACTAACACTGATGAGCCTAGATCTGTGAAAGAGGCTTTGGGCATGAAAGATGCAGGTTCCTAGATTGAGGCTATGGATGATGAGATGGCTTCATTGGAGAAAAACAAAACTTGGGACCTTGTACCTTTTCCTAAAGGGAGAAAATCTGTTGGCTGTAAATGGGTGTTCAAGAAGAAATTATGTGCAGATGGCAGTGTTGAAAGGTACAAAGCTAGATTGGTTGCAAAGGGGTATTCACAGGTAGAGGGAATAGATTATGGTGAAATATTCTCTCCTATTTCAAAGTTGACATCCATTAGATTTTTGTTATCTCTTGCTGCATCATATGATTTAGAGATAGAACAGATGGATGTGAAGACAGCTTTCCTTCATGGTGATTTGGAGGAAGAGATTTATATGTCATAGCCTGAGCACTACATTGTTAAAGGTAAAGAATCCTTAGTTTGCAGATTAAAGAAATCTCTATATGGTTTGAAGCAATCTCCTAGGATGTGGTACCTTAAGTTTGATGCCTTTGTGTTGTCAATTGGATTTGTAAGATCAAAATTAGATCATTGTGTTTATTTCAGAGTTGAAAATGATCACCTTCTTATTGTTGCATTATATGTTGATGATATGTTGTTGTTTGGGATGGGTAAGGGTATGATTTCTGATTTTAAATCTCAGTTGTCAGAACAGTTTGAGATGAAAGATCTTGGGGCAGAAAGGTACATCTTGGGTATGGAAATTAGTAGAGATAGGTCTAATAGAAAACTTTGGTTGAGTCAGAGTAAGTATGTGAAGTCTGTGTTGGATAGGTTCAACATGGTAGATTGTAGACCACTATGTGTTCCTATTTCTGTGGGAACAAAGTTATATGTAGACAATTGCCCAAAATCTCCTAGTGAGGTGGAGGACATGAATAGAGTACCTTATGCTAGTGCAGTTGGCAGTTTTATGTATGCTATGGTCTGTACTAGACCAGACATTGCCCAAGCAGTGGGAGTCCTGAGTCGGTTTATGACTAATCCTAGACGGGTACATTGGGATGCAGTTAAGTGAGTATTCAGATATTTGAGGGGTACATTAGATTACTCCATATGTTATCATGGTAACTCTTCTAGATCTTTGCATTCATTTTGTATTCGTGGGTTTGTGGATTCAGATTGGGCAGGTGATATTGACAGCAGGAGATCCACCAGTGCTTATGTGTTCACTATGTTTGGTGGTGCCATCAGTTGGATGAGTAAGCAACAACCTGTGGTTGCTTTGTCTACTACAAAAGCTGAGTACATGGCTGCTACTCATGCTTGTAAAGAATCCATTTGGCTTAGAAGATTGTGTTCTGATGTTGGTGTTGATGCAGAATAGATTACTATTTGGTGTGACAGTCAGAGCACTATTTGCCTTGCAAAGAATCCAACTTTCCATGCCAGAACGAAGCACATTGATGTGCAGTTTCACTTCGTGAGAGATATGGTGGAAGATGGAAAGGTAAATTTGGAGAAGGTAGATACTGTGAAGAATGTTGTAGATGCATTAACAAAACCAGTGGGCACTGAGAAGTTTAGATGGTGTTCGGAGTCTATGGGCCTTTTGGCCTATAGCGGTTAGTTCCTATTATGTTCTTGTTGCTCTTACAAGGTGTTGGACAAGTGGGAGAATTTTAGGAATAAGGTGTCTCAACCTTGGATAATTCCTATTCTTATTATTTGTTTTGTAAAATGTATTTCTTGCAAATAATGTTGATGTGTCAGCATCTTGAATTGTGTGTAAGGAGATCATGGCTAAAATGGTTATGACGGATTCCTATGACACGTAAGAGCTATGTCAAGAAGATTCAATGATAGGTGAAGACATGTGGCAACTGATAAATTTGAGTACTGTACACTCTTCCCCAATCGTGGGGTTCGGGGCATCACCTTGAAAAAAAATTTGGGGTTCCTATTTTCTCAGAGAATGGTAAAACCCTAATACAGTTATCTTTGGGAGTAGCCCTAAAAAGTGAAGCGCATGATATAAGATTTTTTTTTAGGGTTGTGAAGAGATGTGATGCGAGTGTATTGTTGGAACATTTTATGCTGCCGTGATTTTTCTTCAAGGATTTTGAAATCTTCTTAAAGAACTTGCATTGCAAGTGTATTGTAAGTTGTAATAGTTTTGATCAATACATTGTGCAGGTTTTGGAGTGTTGGGGTTTTTACCAAAAGGTTTCCCCAGGGTATATCATTGTGTTCTTCTCTATTTTTTTGTATGTATGGTATGTGGTTGCAATATCTTTGTTAAAGTAGTTAACGAATTTGAAATTGTAAGGATTTTAAAGAATTTGCACAATACTTTCCTATAGAGATTAGCGTAGGAAGCTGTTTCCGCACCTGAGTTTCCTTACACTACACATGGTCTCAAGCCTCAAGTAAAATACCTATCACATACACACCAAGAAGCTCCCATTGCACAGGTAATGTCAAAGTTGAAAACAATCCATTAACAACATCACATAGAAGTGTATAAAACATGTAGTACCAAAAAAATTCACAATACTAAGTATTTGTAAACCAAGAACTTGCAAGCATAAATTTCATAGCAAGTCTCCATGGCCCCAGTATCATGTCCTTCTACACACACACTAGTACAATTGGTACCTTTTTTTGATGGAAAAATGATCGAATGTTCTACCAAAATTGGTCGAATAATCGACAAATGGTTTGGTTGCTATTTTTTGAGTCAAAATTTTGACATATCGTTGTTAAGGTAGAATGTTCTACGCCAATCTTGGTCAAAATTCACATCTGCAATTGGGAAGTGATTAGGTCAAAATTTTGACCAAAGTAGGATGAAATCTTTAGCCTGTCCGACCAGGATGCCAAACCCACGACGTTAAATTTCAACACAAAGTGGTCGATATTTAGACCAGTCTTTGTGAAGGTTTCGACCAAGGTTGGTCAAAATTCTGACTAATAATGGAATGTTAAAAAAACAACTAAAGATAAATATCCAGATTAATCACCAATGGCATCCTACTCGGTGATTAGTCTAGATATTTATCTTCAGGTGTTACTTTGCATTAATATATATCGCTGTAAATTTTGTTATGTTACTTTAGTATTTTTTTTTATTGTTAATTGGTAATTTTATTAATCGTAACGAGTTAGAACTTGGCCCAAACTAGGGATAGCTACATTCAGGAGAGATAGATCTCCCCAAATATTCAGTAACCACATCAATCACACAAGCTTCAGAAGAAAGAAAGAAAGCACCTCCATAGTTTTCTCTAAACTCCACCCTTTTTTTGAGAATGAAGGATCATGTCAAAAGCTTTCTTTTCTTTTTTCTTTTTTCTCCCTTTTACAGTTTCCCACCAATCCTCTAATTTGGCTACCTCATTTTTCCAATCCTCAAGATTATCCCCTAAAATACAACCCACACCCAAGCCAAACATCCCATGTTGATGCAAATGATCATCTGATCGCTCATCCACCTTGTCTCGGGACCCAACAGGTCTTTTCTTTTCTCTTCCCTCTAGTGTCACTGCTACCTTTCTAGCACTCTTCCCATCATCCAAACCATCCACTCCCTTTGTAACATTGGTAATTTTACATACATTTCCAATTTCCCGATTCAATGTCTCACCATGCACAGCTTGAGAAAAACTCTTTTGCTACTTCACCTTTTTCTCCACTGTATAATGATGGTGTGAGACATCTTTCCACCAGGATGCAACCTTGGACATTCTTTTCTTGGAGCATTGGGAAACTTTATGCCATGTCTGAAAACACCTCCTACACCGGACTAGAATCCCTTCATAATCCAGAGTTTGTTCCCAACACCCTTTACTAGTTTTAAGTAATTTTATATGATCACTAGCACATTTCATACATGGATGAGAAATAGTATCTGAAGTTTCTAGATTCTGAGAAGACGTATGAGTGGAGGCAAAATAAGGGATTTTTGTGAATTTTTTATAGATGTAGGTTACTGAATCATCATCTTTGCACTAGTACTCAATCTGGAAACCCTCATATGTATATAGCCACTCTAGAAAATCTCCACATCTAGAAAAACTCCACAAAAATCCCTTTTGGCCTCCACTGCATATACGGCTTCTTAGAATCTAAAAACTCTCCATCATTGATTCTCATCAATGTACAAATAAAATTGTGAGAAAATGCTTAATCCCTAATTCAATCTTTGACAAATAAAATTGTGACAGAACACTTAAAGAATATGGAAATATCACAATGTTTAGAGACACACTTGACTCCAAGTGCCATGTACAACAAAAATAATTTCTCCAATTTGGATAGTAAGTCTAATTTAATTTGTCTATGGACTGAGACCTTAAATTATTGAGCTTCTCTTTGTTTTGAGAATAGTTTAACATTCTCTACTTAACAAGGCCAACCACGTGAAGGTGGAATCTCATCTGGCCCCTCCTAGGAGCCTCTTATGACACTTTACGACATTTTAAGACCTCTAAGATATATTCTTAGGGATCATAAAGGGTCATAAGGGGTCTTGGGACACAATAGTTGAGAAACATAAATGTAGGCATCATGGTCACAATTTTTTGGAGACAACATAATTGAGTGGTATACCCAGATGATGCAAAGCAACCACTACTCCTCTGGTTCCAAGTCGACACTGCGGGATCCAAAAACCATAGATAAGGAATAAATTTAGAGAGTGGAGGAGGGCCATAACAACCAAAATAATATAGGACAAACCTCAAGTTAAATGAGGCAACTGTAAACATTTTAATATATTTTCATTATTAAATAATGAAATTTACATATACTAGTGTTCTAAGCCCCCTCATTACATGATTTATTATTGTAATCCCCCTCTGACTTATGTGTCTAGAAAATGAAACTACAACCTATTAGGATTGAGAAAAATGTTATAAAACAACAGCAGCTAAGAAGGATCATTTGCCAACATATGTTGAATACATTTGTTGGAGGACCTTGTATTCAGCAGATGTTGGCAAGCGATCCTTCTTAGTTGTTGTTTTTTTATAAGGTTTGTCTCAATCCCAATAGGTTGTAGTTTCATTTTCTAGATGTTTAAGTCAGAGGGAGCTTACAATAATAAATCATGTAATGAGGGGGCTTAGAACACTAGTAAATGAAAATTTCATTATTTAATAATGAAAATCTATTAAAATGTTTACAGTTGCCTCATTTAACTTGAGGTTTTCCCTGTATTATTTTGGTCATTGTGGCCCTCCTCCGCTCTTTAAATTTATTCCTTATCTATGTTTTTTAGATCCTGCAGTGTCAACTTGGAACAGGAGGAGTAGTAGTTTCTTTGCATCATCTGGGTATACCACTCAATTATATTGTCTCCAAAAAATTATGACCATGATGCCTACATTTATGTTTCTCTATTGTTGTGATATCTACATTTATGTTTCTCAGTTTTTGTGTTTATGTGCATGTTCTTTATGTGTTTGGCTTCTCTCCCTCGCATCCAAAATAAGATTTTCCCACTCTGAATCAAGAATCAATAGAGCATCAGGTGGAAAAGTCTATAGTTGTTGAAGCAACAATAGTCTGTTAATTTTGCATCGCAGTCTATAGTTTTTGAAGCAACAAAGCATCAGGCGCCACCTTCAGTACAATATGATCACTAGACAGATATGTATGTTTATCCATAATGACCAAACTTCATAAAACATACAGACCTATCTAGTGATCACATTGTGCTGAAGGTGGTGCATGATGCTCTGCTGCTACAACAACTATAGGCTGTGATGCAAAATTAACTTCTTTAAGCCTTACCCTTGTTGTTTCAAATATATTATTTAGGCACACGCAGAGGGCACAGGAATTGAGGTACACATAGTTCATTTATGAGATTTTTCTCCACCCTAATTGCTCATCTCTCATCTACTTCATTTATTATGAAGCTAATTTTCGAAGGATCCAAGCCTAGGCTAGAAATATGTCTTCCTATTCTATTTAAGCCATATTCCTTGTTCTTGTCAAACTTCCTTGATATGGTAGGCCTGCTCTCTGCAATACTCTTCTTCAATCTATGTTCGACGATAAGCATCTTCTTCTTCTTCCTAACTACAGCCAGAGCTTCCTTTTCATTAGGATTTAACTCCACTTCCTACATCTCATCATCCTCATTACCCTCAATTGCCATCCTAAGCCCTTCTTCCCTCTCTAGTTCTTCAAGCCTCTGCAAGATATCTGGATCAATAAAGTCTACAAAATTGTACCCATCCATGATCTCGGGAATATAATCTTCTTTCCACTCTTCATTTTCTAAATTATATCATTTCTTTAAGCTTTTAGAGTAAACTCCAACCCCACCATTTTCATTCTCAATATCCTTCTTCGGCTTCCTAGCCTCCTTGGCAACATGCATCCTGGCATCCAAAATAGCTTGAGGAATACAAGGGGGCCTCTCTTTCCTATCTCACAGCTTGGGCATTGCAACATGAATCCTATTGAGACAACTACTGATCTTCTTCGACTTCATCTTAATTTCCACTCTCTGCTCCAACAACCTCTCACATGTCACATTCTTCACCGCAATCACCCCTTCTTCCTTCAAAGCACTCATAGAGAGTAGTGCACCATCATCCCCCCCCCCCCTCTTGATTCCCAAAGAACCCACCCATATTTTTCCCAGCCTCAAATCTCATCTCTGCAACCAATTTTGCATCCTCCTCTGGTAATGTCTCTAGTGGTTGCAAATCAATCTTATTACAAACTACAATAAGAGGCTTATTGGAAAATAGAGGTTTTATGTTGTGAAACAGAGCTTCTTGTTGCACAATACTATAACCATGGGACCTTGAAACATCAAGGAAAAACAAAACAGCCACCTTAAAATGAGCCAATGCAATAATATTAAGCATCCTAGGTTGAAGTAGTGAAGAAGAATTTTCATATTCTTTGGTATACCAGTTCCTTTGTTGAAACCTTGGAGTGCCCATTCCCTCCTTGCATGTTCCAAAGTTGAAAGGTGTATTAGAGATATTGAAAAGATTCTTGAAAGAGTGTAAATATGTACCTAACTAAGTCTGAGAGAGATTTGTACAATGCTCTCAAGGGGTACATGGAAGGTGAGAAGAAAATAGAAGAAGCCAAGAAAGAAAAGAAGGAAAGAGAAGAATCCAAGAAGAGAGAAGAAGAAGAAAGATGGAGGAAATTTGATGAAGCTTTTGATATGTCAGTGCTTATTCCCTGACTATCAGCACATTATCATATTTCTCCAACGCTTTTACTTACTTTTAAATGCCTTTTCTTAATTTTTTAGTGCTTTTATTCTTTGTTTCTGTGCTTTTAAAAGTTTAAATAGAACTTTTGATCCAATTGGCAGTGCTTTTAAATAGTTAAATAGCAATTTTAATCATTTCGGCAGCACTTTTGAATAAACTACAAATTTTCATAATCTGACTGTCAGAAAATGATTTTTATGTCTCTGTAGGATGACCGATCATAGAAAAGTAAAAAAACTAGAGAGCAGATTCAATCAAGAAGGCAAAGCTTTGACAAGGAAGATCAAAAAGGAGAACATTGCTCACATTAAGCCGGTTCTTGAGGATTCTCAGCAAGAAGGAAAGGTACATGAACATTATCTCAAATTTTTAGAGGCACATAAGGCAAAATTTGTTTCATTAAATTGGATATTTTTACCTTAAATCAAGTTTTTCTTAAATTTGACAAATAAGGCTTAAAGTTCAATTTTGTCTTTGTTTCTTCAATTTTATTTTGTTTTCTTCATTATTACTAGTTTTGTTGACTAACTTGTTGGAGGCAAAGCATATTGGAAAGGAAGTGTTGGGAGTTCCCTTTGATCTTCAACTTGCAGATTTATACTTTGATGGATAAATTTAACATAACTTTGACTCTATCACCACTCCAAAGTCTACAAGGAAGAGGGCCAATTAACAAGGATCAAGAGAGATCCTCCTACACTTTGAGCCTTATTGCTCAGGTGGGTGTACCCTTGATTCACTTCTTGAAAGGAATCACTAAATGATATATAACTATATACTCTTTACTAACTGCTTTAAGATTTTATCATTTGAATGTTTGTGTGTGTGGTTGATGACAATGAAATGCCTCTAGAGGATGGACCAGTGCCTTAACCTAGGGCAAAGAGTCATCTAATTACATACATCAGCTGAATACCTTAAATTCAAACACAACCGAATCCAGGATAAGTGCTTTGCCTATTACCCCTCTCCCTTAGACACAAGGACATTAAATTCCTGCTTGATTGCAAACTCACTGAACCCACCCAAAAGACTTTAATCCTAACTTTGTTAGGAACTCAGAGATGATTTCACAATACTCTTTGTTTACCATATGCTAACACACTTTGTGACATTAACATATATGAGCTTAGAACTGAAACAAGAAGACATACACAAATGCAAGATTGGAACTCAATAGTATTTTCATTAACATATTCAGGATCAATATATAATCAAAAAAACACAAAGGTAGGAAATACCCAAAATCCCACTCCTCTATAAGTATAACACTATCAACAACCAGCTGGAACCAAAGAAAGTTTTGGAACCCCTGCAAAATCAAAAATTCTGCAACTTATACTCCCTAGTCATCTTGGAATTCTCAAAGAGAATGCAACAAGATATGAATGACTTAGGGTTAGGGTTTCAACCACCCAACCAACTGGAAACGGTCACAAATTTATTTCAGGGGTGGAAACCCAAGAAACTAGGAGAAATAAAATCCTGGAAAGATCCTCAATCATGAAAATTTCTCTGTGAAGGTACTGAGAATCATAAACAATGCTCAAAATGCCAACCCTACAACATACCTCGAGCACAAAACTGCACAGTACAACCCTGCAGATGATCACTCAACACCTTGGACCACACTGCAACAAAAAGCACCACCAAACCAATCGAAATCAACTGTTAAAACCATAAATTCTGGTACTTCCTATCACTGAAAACCCTCTACAAATTCAAATTTGAAATCAAACGGCTAATTTATGGCACTTTCAACAAATCAGCGACCGATATTCAAATCTCAATCAACTTTAAGTCGTGGCCATCTGATTATTTCACTT
Organism: Chamaecyparis obtusa; assembly: GCA_027943335.1. NCBI lineage: Eukaryota > Viridiplantae > Streptophyta > Pinopsida > Cupressales > Cupressaceae > Chamaecyparis > Chamaecyparis obtusa. The sequence goes on from BSBK01004166.1 coordinate 144,193, forward strand.
CACGGGTTATGTTTTTACTTTATAAAATTTTGGCATCTGGAAGATCAATGGTCATCTTAAGATCGCATAGACCCCTAAGATTCTATCAGAACATACGCCATCCATTGATTAAGAATCTTACCTTGTTTGGAAGAAAATCGGCCCCACTAACACAAAGTAGTCAGCCACACGCGGACCAATCAGAACACTCTGAATCAGCTCCATCTGACACTGGGACCACTGCCAAAGATACATCTGGGACAAATGAGATCAATGGTCGGCATAAGATCTCAAGCCTCTCATAGATTCCATGAGAACTTATGCCCGTCATTGGATGGATTACGGATGTCAGGATCCACTGACCTGTCAAAAAATCCGGTCCCACTGACACATGCTGAGTTGTTTACCTATGGACCAATCATAAACCACCAATTGTACCAACATGTCACTGGACCCACAAAGAGATAAATCCTACCTGGAAGATCAGATGGACAGTGCATGACTGCATGTGTCAGAAAGAAGCCTTAAGAACATACGCCGACTGTCGATGCTCTGACACATCAAGACCCCTCTGACAGACACACCAGTACCCAGGTCCCACTGACACATGCTAAGTTGGATTAAAAATCAATGAATGGTGCATAATCTTAAAGGGGAAGAATATTCCTTAAGATCATGCATTGACCATAGATTTAAAAGCCTTCACTATAGGCCCCACTAACAGGATCCCTCTCAGCAACACACTAACCAATGAGAGAATGCCAACTGTGTGAACATGGTAGTGGACCCGCCTATTTGAGAAGCTCTATCATAAAGGAGAATCAATGGATGTCTTAAGTTTGCAAGCCTCTAACACATCTCATGAGAAGATACGCCCACCGTCGGATGGAGATGATGTCAGAGAATCGGGCCTAGGAAAATACAAAGCTGAAACATTAGGAAGTATTAAAGCACAAGACTTAGGGAAAATCAGTGCCAAGGAACTTAGGAAAATAAAATGGTCAGGGAAACTTAGGACTTAGGAAGAATTAAAGGGGACCCCGCCGACACATGAAAAACCTAACCGTGAACCATAAATTTGGTCATTTTACAAAAGGCACATGCGAAAAATAAGGTTTTAAGTGACCTGCAAAAAGGTAACGTGAAAATAGAACAAGGCCAGGGCAAGTTTTAAAATTTAGGACCCAACGGCTAGATTTTTGAATTTTTTTGCCTTAGGGTTTAGTCGGAGACATGAGAAACATTGCAGAGACCAGGGGAAGAGAGCTAAATCCATGAAATTTTTGGCAAGTGCTAATAGGAAGGATCACTAAGGTAAGCATTAAAACATGAAAATCACTCAAAAATGCCCCTAGCCTTTGCTAGCTACAAGGAAAAGGTAAGCCTTAAACTTTGTCATTTTTTTACTTAAATTGTGGCTTTGGTGTTTTCAAAATCTAGTAAGTAAAAAAAGCTTATTATTGTTTGAGAAATTTTGATATTAGGCCTATGCTCTTCACTTCTTTTAGTGAATCAAAATGCCAAAAATGTCAAATTTTCTTGATTAAAAGAAAGGTTAAGGAAATCAAGCACATAATCAAATAAACCCCTTGTTTGTGGAAGAGAGTAGCAATACTCAAATCCCTTTAGTTAGTGGGTTGGAAATTGAACCTTGTTAATTGTGTTTGGGGATTGAGAAGTAGATAGGGATATTCTCTTCACCTTTTTGGTGAATCAAACTCCCACAACCTATTTCTTCTTTCCATTTCTTTCTTTTACATGAACATGCTAGATCATTAGTTGGGCTCACCTCCTGAGATTTGCCTTAAAAGGGCTAGTGAGAGGGATAGCCCAAAGTGGAATACACTCACTTTTTCCATGATCATCCAACCCACTATAAAATGAAATACATACATCCTTAATGGGGTGTGTGACAAAAGGGTGTTAAATTTTTGAACTTCCTCGAGTAGTCCTCACGGATTGTGCAAAACTCCAACATACCGGTGGTGGGAAGCCTCTTAATATACTTGGAGGATGAAAGTTTAATATCCATTTTGAATGGAATATTGACTAAAACCTTGTTAACTTAGAAAATACTACCTTATAGAGCCATGTCTGTGAACCAATCTTGAGCTAGGTAGATTGCTTGAAGTGTCTTTTTGTGCAAACCCCGTGATAATGTACTTTCAAAATCAAACACTTATTATGTAGTGGGTAAGAAGAAACAAGTGTATGTGTGATTGTTGTGTTTGGAAATACATAAAACAAGTGAGAGATATCCATTCAAAAGCTCATCTTATATTTTTAATCTCTTCATATAAATCAACAATTACCAAATCAAAGGATCAATTTGAATCAAACCTTGTTGGATAACAGTTTCCACATGCTCCCACAAACTTAGGGTATCTTTACAAGGAGATAGAACTTACATTGCTAATGAAGTCTGCAAATTTGAATACCAAAGTCTTTTCAAAGGTCACGATCAAGGGGATATTCTCCCAAATTTATTTGAAGAAAGACTTGAAGAAATGGATAGAAACTCTGCATTTCATGATTACTACCATGGAGGAAACAACCATAACACCAATAATGCTAACCAATGTCCTAAGGAAACACTTGAAGAAAGGGCTAATGGAGTGGCTCAAGATAACGATTTTCTTGAAGTCATGGAGAAATTGATAGATAGGGATAGGGAGAAATTTGTCCTAAACCTAGCCCAAGCGGGGGTAAAGCTCCCACATGACTATGATATAGAGAAACTTAAGAAGAATCAAGAAGAACATAACCCCATGAATTTTATGACCAAACAATTAAAAACATTCCAAGAACAAATATATTTAATGAAAAAGGCCTTCGAACCTAAGCCCTTTTCTATTGAAGCTTTGTGTCCTTTCCCATTTGACAAAAGCTTGGTCATGGCACCTTTTCCCTTCAATACCAATTTTCCTAAATATGATAAGCATATGGTTAAAATAGACCCACTAGATCATTTAAGGGATTTTTGTGCGTTAAGCATTGATTTCATGCACAACACTATGTACCTAATGAGACTTTTTCCTAAGATCTTGGGAGGTCCTTCCATGGAATGGTTCTCTAAGCTCCCACAAGGAATAAAGACTTTTGAGGAATTAGCCTCTAAGTTTGTGAACCACTACTCCTATAATATCGAGCATGAAATCACAATGCTCAAATTTTGTGATACTAAACAAAAAGATGGTGAATCCTTCTTAGGATTCCTACAAATGTGGAGGACTATTTTCACAAGGTATCCATGAAGTATCCCCAAGAAGGAGAAGATGGAAATTTTTACAAAAAATTTGACCATGGAGATGAATTATCAATTCCAACTTCAATGTCCCCCAACATTTGAAAAACTTGTCAAAAATGGGATCAAGATTGAAGATGTATTGGTAAAGAGAGGAGAGATAAAATTGTTCAAAGATAATAAATCCAATACCAACAACAAAAATAACCATTACGTATCTAATTATGTTAATAATAGAGGGGCAAACAATCACAATGATAAACCTAAGTTATGGTTAAAGAATAATAACAAAAATCTTGTGAACGATGGAGTTGTGGAGGCCCACAACTTGAAGGCAATCCCTTTTAATTTATCAAGTGGAGCTAATTCTTCATGCAATGTAAATCAAATTAATAAAGCTCCCTTTAATTCCAATAATTCCAACAACAATTCCAACAATCCCAACAACAATTCTAATAATATTCCTTTTAATAATTCTAATGGGAATAAGCCCAAACCCTTTTTCTCAACATATCAAAAGAGAAAATTCACCTTTTTAAGTGAACCCTTGGAGAACGTATTAAGAACCTTGGTTGATAATAAGATTATCACTTTACCTGATTTAAGACCTTGTGAACCTCAAATCAAACCTAATTGGTGGAATGATTCTCATCATTATGAGTATCATAGAAATAAGGGTCACAAAACTAATGAATTCATGAAGTTAAAACACTTAGTACAAGACCTAATAGATGATGGAACTATCAAAATTCAAGGGCCTCAAAACAATGAGGATCATATGGCCTTCAAGAACCCCTTTCTAAACCATGAAAAGGGTGAGTCATCTAATGCCAACCAAAATCAAAAAAGAGGTAATGAGAAAGTGAACTTTGCTCATACCTATGATAACATAATCAATACACTAAGTGAAGAGGACAATACCATAAATGTTATTGTGGTAAAGGAGAAATCAAGAGAAGCATCATCTAATGTTGTCACTAGGGGGAAAGCTTCTAAAATCACTCTACCTACAAATTTCTTCTAAGAATTGTTTTTCCCAACCAAAGCACATCATCATCTTCAAAGCAATATAACATGGTGGATCAATTACAAAGAACTTCCGCTCAAATTTCAATCCTAGAATTGCTCAAATTATCACCTACTCACAAAGAAATTCTAGAGAAAGCTTTAGTAGAAACCAATGTGCCTCTAAACCTAGATGCGGACAAGTTTTAAAATATGTTGGGACATCGCATTGCTCCTCATTGGTTATCATTTTCTGAACAAGATGACATGTCACTAAACCACCCGAAGAATTTACCTTTGCATATAGAAGTCCTTATTCACAAACATAGAGTGAAAAGAGCGATTATCAATGGAGGAGCCGGCCTAAATATTTGTACCCTAAACTTGGTGAAAGCCCTAGGATTTTTCGAGGAGGCTATTGACCCAAAGAATAAAATAACCATCAAAGCCTATGATGACAAAGAAAGAGTGTCTAAAGGAGTTATAGTACTTCCCATCAGAGTTGGTCCCATGCAAAAAGAGACCATATGCCAAGTTTTAGACCTAAAGTTGACCTACAATATCTTATTAGGGAGGTTGTGGATTCATGAAATGCAGGTCGTGCCTTCTACTTGTATCATCTTAAAATGGAAGCACTTCCATGATAAGAGTGTTTAGCCCTCTGAGTAAGTGTTTTGGGTTCATCTTGAATGCCTTGGATTGATCTTTGCTTTGATCTGGATTTCTCCCCACCTTCCACTTCTTTCATGTTTCATTCTAGGTGAAATTAGGGTTAAGATCCTGAGGATTCTCCTTAATTTCCCTCTTCAGTGGATCTATTTTCTAGGTAGGAATTATAAATAGGTCCTCCTAGCCTTCATCATAGTCATCATAGGATTTTATTCTTATCCTTGGCATTCTATCCTGCTCTGATATCATTTCTAGGTCTTCGAGCATCCCCAGGATCTCCTGACTTAATTCTGATTAGATTTGGGCCCAAGGTCAAATTTGAGGTTGATCCTGACTAGGTCAAGATCAAGATCAAACTTGACTAGGTTAGGATCAAGGTCGTACCTAACTAGGTTATTCCCAACCTTGATTTTGCCCCCTTTCTTCAAATTTCCAGAATCCTTGATTTTTGGGCATCGGGCTTTCAGGATATTTGTTTTCCTGCCTTCGAGTCGGCCATTTCAGGTTTCAGAATGGTAAATCCTCTAATTAAATTTAATCTAGGTATATTTTATAAATTTTAGGACCTAATTGAGATTTAATTCTCCAAGGTGGCCCCTCTAGAGGATTATGCCCTATTTCACTATAAAAGGAGGCCTTCCTCTCTCATTTTCTCAATCAAGTTTCCAAGCAATCACTCAATCAAGTTTTCATGCTCAAAAAATCTCAAAAAAGGTGATCAAGCAAGCATCCATTCAAGCATTCAAGTCCTCTTCTCCATCCAAGTTCTCCATTGAAGATCAAGGATTCAAGCATTCAAGCCATTGAAGGGATTTGGTTCAAGCATGCAAGATTCATCATTCAAACCCTAGATCTAGCCATCATGATGGTGTGATCTTCCTTCAAGATCCTTTTGTTCATCTTCAAGATCCATTCATTCTTTCCTCAAGGTGGATTCCAAGTATACAATCATGGAGGTTTGATATACATTTGTTGATGTTCAAGCTTTCATATTAACATACTTTATTACATTCAAAATACAATTTGCATATCTATTGAATATCATAGCTTTGTTGTTAGATCTACTTCTACTACTTTCTAGCATTCTCCATTTCAATTTCAATATTAAGGTTGATTCCAAACTAGGGTTTGACCAAGGAAAAATCCCAAAACAAACAACAAAAACCCTCTTTTTCTTCCAGGTACAGGTGCAGAATTTCAAATCTAAGAGCATATTTAGATACCCTTTTCAGTGAACTTTTGAGATCTGTGAACAAAGTCAGAATCGACCTTTAGAATAAAAATGTAGTATTTGACCTTTTATGAGGGTCAAACTCAACCTCCCTTAGAATTGGAAAATATTTCTAGGTTTTGTAGATCTCATAGTTTCAATTTAAGAATGCAGAAATCAACACTTTTTGAGACTGTTTGACAGGGTTTTCAGTAGGTTCTTTTTCAGAGGTAAGTACCTTTATCTCTTCATTTCAACATTAGTCACTTACATTTACTTTCCATATCAATACAATTCAAATGTAAGTGTAAAATATTGGTTTTGGGGTCTCTTTTATGTGCAAACCATTATTCTAGGACCCCATCCATATTTTATCCTTTACACTACTTACCACCAATGTTTAAAATTCCCTTATCTAGGTCAAGAGATTATGGTAAGTGGGGACTCAAACCCATTCCAATATTGTAACAACATGAAGCCTATCAATGACTCTTTAGTCCCACATAATGTAGAAGGATCTATACCTAAACAAATAGATCAAGGGAAAAGTTCCAAGGACCTTCCATTATTAAAAGGAAAGGAAAAGATGGAAAGTGAAATTGTTGTTGAAGACATCCAAAGACCCACTAACCTAGCTACATTGACAAAGTGCAAGGAAAAGGTTAGTGAGGAGAATACACATGAGAAGCAAAAAGAAGACAAAGATAAATCCATCCAAATCTATACCAAAGATAATCATTACCAAAAGATGGACCAAATGATGAGAAATTTTGATAAACAATGTAAAATCAAGCAAAAAGGAGTAGGGGAATATTCTTTATCCATGATGCATTTGCCATTATCCCCCAAGTCATATGGAAATCCATCCAATTTACCCCATAGATATAATGATCATTTTGTGAGAGAAAATACTTCGTCATCCATGGATGAAGATGATAATGAAATTCTTAATTAACTTTATAAAGATGAGGAGTCAAGTGCCCAAGAAAAATGTATCCAAAATATCAGCATTCCCACACATCAATATGGAAAAGGATTTCAAATAATGAAAAAGATAGGATAAAAAGGCCAAGGACCTTTGGGTACAAGGAATGAAGGACTTATTGAACCAATTTAAATAACATGGAGAGATAGCAAGGAAAAGATAGGGTTAGGGTACTTAGAACAAGGGTACACACAAAAGAACTATCCTAAAGTCTATGATCAAATCTTGCAATTGGAATCGCATAGTGATGAAGATTCTAATCAATGGGAATGGGACTCATTTTCAAGTGATTTGTGCCATGATAAGGAGATAGATGTTATTCATACCTATACTTCAAGCAAAGTAAAGGATCAAATAGCATAACCAAATCAAAATTGATCCTCTAGTTCAAATCAAGCGGTCTTAGAAAATATTCAAATTCAAGAAATTAAAATAAATAAATGGGTAGGTGAACCCTACATACCTTCATGGAGACCTTCTATGGAGGAATCAAACGTTAGGTTTAATCCACGAGACTTTCATCCAACGGAAACCTTAGAGGATTCTAGTGAGAAAGACTTTGATACTACTTCTTTGGAACATTTAGAAGAGGCACATGTCATAGACTTGAATGATAAAATATAAAAACTATCAAATGAGGTCTTATCTCTAAATCTCATCAAACCAAGCCAAAGTGTTGATCCTTTAACTCTCATATACCTAGAATTAATCGAATGGGATTACATTGAACCAACCATCCTCACAACCTTTTTGAATGACAATGTGGTGTCCCAATATCTTAATGCGGTTGAACCTTCTTCTACTATGGAATATCAGGAGGAAGTGATAAAGGGGAGTATCCAAACTTTCAATCCACCTAAAAATGAAATAAACAAAAAAATTAAAAAAGGAAAAGAATCTAGTGTTGAAAACCACATTGTGGTAACATTAGATCCAAAAGAAAAAGAAATAAAAGATGTTTCCAAAGGTGAAAACCCAATTGAAGCACCTAAGGAAGGAAGTTTGGATGCTTTACCTGAACATTATGAAGAGAGATCTCCAATTTTGATCAAGCCTATAGAAAAGATAAATATTGGGTCAAAAATCAAGCCAAAGATCATACACCTAGCGGCATCCTTATCTAGTGAAGAGAGAAAAGAATTCATCAAATTTTTCAAGGAAAATCAAATCAATTTTTCTTGGTCATATGACAATATGTCAGGATTGGATCCAAAATTGATTATGTATCACTTGAATATCAAAGAAGGAGCCAAACCAATCAAACAAAAGTTAAGAAAGATGCATCCACATATAGCCTTGCTACTAAAAGTGGAGTTGGAGAAATTGCTAAAAGTGGGATTTATCAGGACCATTGATTATGCCTAATGGATTTCAAATATAGTGCCAGTTTCAAAAGCAGATAAGTCCATCAGGATTTGCATGGGTTTTAGGGATCTAAATTTGGCGTGTCCTAAAGATGATTTTCCTCTTCCAAGCATAGACACCATTGTAGATTTAACAGGGGGACATTCCATGTTTTCACTTATGGATGGATTTAGTGGCTATAACCAAATCAAGATAGCACCCAAGGATCAAGATAAAATAGTATTTACATGCACATGGGGAACATTCTACTGGAATGTTATGCCCTTTGGTATAAAGAATGTCGGGGCAACATATCAAAGGGCCATGAAAATAATATTCCATGATATGATGCATAAAGTCATGGAAGATTATGTAGATCACATATTAGACAAACCTCATTTAAGAGAGGAGCATCTACCAATTCTAGAGAAATTTTTTGTCATATTAGAGCAATTCAAAGTAAGGCTCAATCCAAAAAAGTGTGCATTCAGGGTCCAATCAGGAAAACTGCTAGGCTACATTGTATCAGTGAAAGGAATAGAGGTAGATCCTGCTAAATTCAAGGCCATTATGGAGATGGAAGCACCTTGAAACATAAGCCAAATGAGGTCGCTACAAGGAATAATTCAATCCATCGGGATATTTATATCCCAACTAGGGAAAAAATGTCATAACTTCACCCAACATCTCCATAAAGATACAATTTTCAAATGGGATGAGAAATGTGAAGAAGCTTTCAACATGTTGAATAAATACCTCATGAACCCTCCAATTTTGATGCCACCTATTAGAGGAAAACCTTTAATCCAATATATTTCAGCAACAAAGCATTCATTGGGAGCACTTTTGGCACAAGAAGATGAATCAGGCAAAGAAAAGGCAATATACTACATAAGTATAACTTTGGTCAAATACGAGTTGAATTACACCTTCATTGAAAGGGCATGTTTGGCTGTGGTTTTCTCTTCCCAAAAAATACTCCACTATATGTTAAGATAAGACTCATTGCAAAGATCGATCCTTTGAAGTATCTACTTAGCAAAATAGCATTAAATGGAAGGCTAGCCAAATGGGTCATGGTGTTGAGTGAATTTGACATTGAGTATGTAGACTGCAAATCTATCAAAGGGAAAGTCATTGCTGACCAATTAGCAGAATCACCACTACAAGATGATCATCCAATTCAAGTAAAATTCCTAGATTCTGAGATTGTGAATGTTGAGGCAAAGACATGGAAATTGTATTTTGATGGTGCATACACTCAACATGGATTAGGAGCAGGCATACTCTTGATTACTCCTCAAGGATCTAGAATTCTGAAGTTATATAAATTATTATTTCCATGCACCAATAACATGGCAGAATATGAAGCCTTGGTTATTGGAATCAAGTTGGCATTAGAGTGGAAGGTGACAAAACTAAAGGTTTATGGAGACTCACAACTAGTCATTAATCAAATTAATGATGAATATTAGATGAAAGATGACAAGATGATACCTTATAAAAACATGGTGGAAAATATTAAGAAGTACTTCACTCTTATTACATTTGAGCAAGTGCTAAGAGAAAATAATAAAGCAGCAGATGCAATGACAACTTTGGCATCACTTTTACAAATACCATATCAAAGCGCCATATATGAATTCCTGGTAGAAGAAGTGGAACAACCCGCATTTGACCCTACCCATCCTCATACCATTTTCTTGCTAACTACACATGAATCACCTTGGTATGGACCTATTTACACCTACTTAAAAGATCAAATCCTACCCATGGACCAAACCAGGAACCAAAAGAAAAGCTTCATCCACCAAGCCTCTTGTTATACCTTAATATTTAAAACATTGTATCATAAGAGTCCAGATAGAATGCTCCTTAGATGTCTAGAGGAAGAGGAATCAAACGTAGCCTTGTGAGAAATCCACGAGGGAATTTGTGGGTCATATTCAAATGGATTAACCCTAGCTAAGAAACTTCTTAGGATAGGATATTTTTTGCCTACGATGGAGAAAGATGCTTGTCACTTTGCCAAAACTTGTAGAAAGTGTCAATTTCATGGAAATTTGATACATGTGCCCACACAAGAGCTTCATTCGATGACAACACCTTGGTCATTTTATCAATGGGGTCTAGATTTAATAGGAATTATTTATCCACCATCCTCAAATGGTCATAAATTCATCATCATGGCAATGGAGTGCTTTACCAAATGGGTGGAAGTTGTACTCTTATCAACTACAATGGGAAAGAATATATCTTCATTTATCCTAAACCACATAATTTATAGATATGGTGTACCTCATGCAATCATAATGGCTAATGCAAAGCACTTAAAAAATAAAGACCTAAAGGAATTATGCACAAAGTTCCACATGATTCATCATTCTTCATCAATATATTACCCCCAAGGTAATGGACAAGCCAAAGAGATGAATAAAAATGTCTTGAAGATATTGAAGAGAACGGTCGACAATTCAAGTAGAGATTGGCACATAAAAATAAACCCGACCTTATGGGCTTATAGAAAAAGCATCAGAAGGCCAATAGGAGCTACACCCTTTTCCTTAGTCTTTGGAATAGAAGCAGTTTTACCTTTGGAGGTAGAACTTCCATCCTTAAGGGTATCTCTTCATGGTTTGATAAGTGAGGAAGATTATAGAGTTGCTAGGATGCATGAACTAGAACTTCTAGATGAGAAACATCAACAATAATTTGATCACTTAAAATTAAATCAAAATAGAATGTCAAGGAATTTTAACAAGCACATCAAGTCAAGAACATTTCAAATAGGTGACCTAGTTTTGCAAGAGAATCCCAAGAATCAAGCAGAAAGGGAAAAGAAAGGAAAATGGGAAGCAAACTGGTTAGGACCTTTTTTGATCACTTCATCTTTTGGGACCAGTACTTACAAGTTAGTGGATTGTGATGGAGAAGATCTACAAGAACCTATCAATAGCATTCATCTCAAAAGGTTCTACACATGAAGCAGATGAAAGAGGATAAAGAAAAAGAGTATCAGAAAATCAGATTGCAAGCATCCTATTTATTGTATATAGTCAAAACAGATCTTGAAAATACCAAAAACATTGAAAAATAGAAAAGAGAAAACAAATTGAAAAAGCAGAAAAGATCAAATACAGTGGAAAATTGAGCATGAAGAAAGCCAAAAACATTCATATATGATCCTCGAAAAGATTTTGTCTTGGTGAAAACCTAGCAAATAGGCACCATTGATGTTATGAAGAAAAAAAATTGAAAAAAGAGAAAATACAAAAAAAAAAGGAAAAAAGTTCCTTGGTGAAAACTTAGCAAATAGGCACCTTGGTAGCAAAAAAAGAAAAAAGCTTTAAAAATAGAAAAAAAGAGCAAGATCCATTCAATCAATGAAAACCTGTTAAATAGGCACCATTGAAAGTTCAAGTCAATTGCATACCTAGAAGGTCATCTTGTAAATATTTCATTCGCCAGCATTTGTATATATTGCATAATAAAACCCCATAGTTGCATTTGCAAGTACCTAGAGATTTTGGTCACCTAATCTGCAAATTGTCCTAAGTCCAACTTTGATTTCATATCAAACTAGGGAAAATCTACTCAAAAGGAGGAAGGATTCATCAAAGCAAACTTCAATTAATAATCAAATCAATTCATCAAAAACGCAAGTGAAACACTTAATCAAATTTTCAATCCCAATCCAATTTGAACCAAACGCAAAATTTGATCTGAGATCTTACATGACCTTATCTTTATCAGGATTAAAAGTATGAAATGGATGGAACTACACTTGAAATATGGATTTGAAAAACATTGCAAAAAAATTTCTAAGTGTTGACTTGATTGATGAAATCATGTCTTTCTAGCGAATTGATGAAATTTTTTTAACTAGACAAGCTATGATGAAAGCGTGATATTTTGTTGATTTCTGAATGACTATCTTAAAATAAAAGTTATAAAGCATGTATTATTTGTCTAAGGACATGATCATCAAAGAATCATTGAGGACTTGTACATAGGATAAAACTGAGATCTCTATTTGTTTACGTGAAAGGATACCTTGGATATTTTGATGTTCAATATCATAATACCAAAATCTACTTGCAACATAGAATTCGACAAAATCAATATTCACACTCTCGTCATTGGTTTCAATCAGTGATAGTCATACTAGAAAGAGATGGGAAAGAAAAGAAAGAGGTGCAAAAAGTATTCATATCATCATGGTTGAACTAGTGATGGTTGTACTAAAATGGGGATTCCAAAAATTGCTCAATGATGAATATAAGCTCCAAATTTTTGAATAATGACAGTTAGTTGCATACATCTTAGAATAAATGCATTTAATGTATTTTTCCTTTCTTAGTTTAAATTGCAAGAGGGAAAAATGACAAAAATGAAAGGGGGTGTGGTCAAATCAGAAATCAAAGGATCACCAAAAACTATATGTGATCGAATGTGTTGGAAATTCAAAAACAAAAAAACAAAAGTGCATTCCATTAGTTTACTTGCATTAGTTAAGTTCATTTTTAAGCATTGTTTTGAGGTGCATTAAGTGATCTTCATTAAAATTTTCACTCATTTAAGTGTTTCCAACATTTGAATCATTAAGTTCATTGCATTAAGGTTCATTTTAAATCATTACATTAAGTAGCATTTTACATCAATTGCATTACGTTGCATATATCATTTAAATCCATTACAGTAAATTGCATTACATTGCATTCATTCATCCATGTTAAAAATCATTAGGTGCATTATCATTGCATTCATTAGGCCAAAAACATTACATTATTGCATTCATTAAATCAATGAATTTCAAATAGAACATAAAATCATCATTAGGCACATATCATTTAAGTCATCTTAGAATCCATTGCATCCATCGCATTACAACCATCTAATCCATCTATATATCATTGCATCCATAAAATAAAAGCATTGATCATTAGAATCCACATCATCACATTCATCCATTTATTCTATGTCATACATAAGACAACCATTTAAGCATCATTAGAACATGTGCATACCTTTCAAAAATTGCATCTAAAAAGCATAAAACAAAGCATATGGGAGATAGAACCATCTAGATCTGCATATCATGCTAAACACCTGAAAAGAAGATCCAACACATCATGACATCATATATAGTGAAAGCTATCAAAATTGAGTATCAAAGTCTATGGTACCATCATCATAAAATCAACAGGATATCAGAGTTCATCAAAAGATCATAAATGCAGTATCCAGACATCAATGTCTATCAAAGTATCAATATCAACAACATCAACAAATCAAAAATGATACAATAAAGTCCAATGTCTCAATATCAACAAAGAAATGAGATCATGTATATCATCAAATAATCAAAAATATCTCATATCATATCTCAACTAGCTGAACCACCAGCACCATCTCCACCATCAGGACTAGGAGCACTATCTGGAGGATGACTCAAGCTCACCTGTAAATCCTGCTGACTCATCACGGCCAAAAAGGTCTTTATCATCAAACTCAGCTAAGTAACCTATTATTGCATTGCTGACATCTGCGACTGAAGAGATATAACATCTAATGCTAAAGCTGGTGCAGGAGCCTATGCTACAGAAGTCTATGGTGGAGGTATCAAAGAAGAATGCATGGAAGAAGATGGATCTGATAAGGATGGAACAAAACTCGAAGAATATGGACATGAAGAAGAGGAGGGCATCAAAGTAGAAGAAGGTGCATGAGAAGAGGAAGCTTGTGGAACAATTGGAGGTATCACCTGCTGAGCAGGAGGACCTTGTGCCTGATCAAGAAAAACCTATGCAACCTCTGCATCAACCTCTCACTATCACCTAGCCCTATGTTAGCCTAGTCTCACATCTAAATCCCTAGCAACCTAATGGATTTCTCTATCTACACCACCTCTAACCTGATCAACCCTAGGAGGGATACGAGCAGCAGCAATCACTGGAATAAGAACTATGCTTTCTCTAACTGCCCAACGACCCCATCATCCATGTCATGCTCTAATTGTACCCCCACCTCTCCCACCATCTCCATTATCTTCATCATCTCTCCCATCTCCCGCATCACCTTTGTCACCATTTGATACCTCATCAATACCTAGGATCCTCTTAGCAGGATCTATGAACCTAGGAAATGGGTTCTAAACCAACCAGTCTGCATACTCATATGTAATCCCACCATCCATAATATGCTCTCTCATAGACCAAGGTAAGTATCCAAGGTCTTGAATCTCAAATAGTTGTCTTGTAATCCACACAAGGACCCCACAAAGATCTCTCTTCCTAGACTTGAGCATACATAGCCACTCCCTGGGGCATACCCTGTGTGCACCCATACTGACGCAAAACTCTCCTAAAATAGAATGTCTCAATGATATAAGTGGAATGTCCAATCATCCATCGCAAAAAAAACATGAAAGGCAACTCAGTGCCATCCTCAATCCAAGCCTCACATCCCACATATGGCCTCTAGACCACAACATCCATATCATCGATGACACAACACCAATAATCCTACTTACCCATATGGGTCTGAATCACCATACCCTCATACATCTAGGTGAATGGCCAACCTAGATCTTGTTGTCATGTTGTGATGGGATGTGTCACTGGGATATGCTCCCAAGTCCAAATTTGTAGTAAAATTGCACCTGCAGTGAGCATGGAAAATTGTCTATAAACAACTATATGTAGCTCATGATACAACTCAGCTAATACATAGGATCCTCAATCAAATCATCAAGGATGTGCCATCAAGTCCTCAAGGATAGGACCCCATCCAACTACAAACCCATGACCATGTCTATCAGAAGAAGGAACCCACCAATCAGAGTACCTAAGATTGTTGGTAGCACCGAAAAAGAAAGAAACCGGGCCCACTGGATATGATCATCTCCAATGGTAGGATCCAAAAATACATTCCGACATGCTAACCTGTCATACATAGAATTTTAATAGACCAACTCTCCTTTGGTAGGAAAGTGAAGGATATGATACACATCCTTCAAGGTGATCATCATCTCACCATAGGAAAATGGAAGGTGTTATGGTTTGAGTGCCATCGCTCATCCATAGCAATGATCAAACCTTGATTCACTCAGAAGTGAGGTAGAGCCAGAAGAAAAGATAGACCACACAGACTGATATGTCTACGATCAGCCACACTCAGGTCCTGGATCATACTCATAGGTAAAGGATACGAACCATGAACACCTAATGACTTGAGCACAACTTGCAAAAATCAAGTTCAATCACATCAGTTTCAAAATCAATTATCATTTGGATCATCATAAGTCAATCAAAACTTTACAAATATCAAACCACAATCAATTTTCCTGAGTCTATTCAGAGAGGACGGAAAATTCATCATCACCCATCATCTAAATCTAGATTGACAATCAAACATTCAAACTATGACTGACTCATACTCATACTGACATCTTATGACTCACTATAACATCAAGTTTGTTACCTTAAACAATCATCTAATCAATGACATTAAATAATTTTCAAAGTGGACTATGGTAATTTAAAATCTTTTCTAGCAATGTAAAAGTTCTATTTTAGGCTTTAAAAGCGCTAAAATGCAAAAGTGTTGTTTAAATGTTTAAACGTGCTACTTAAAGATTTAAAAGTGCAACTTTAGGCAAAAGTGCTAAAACTATTTGAAAGTGTTATTTTAAAATTCATAAGAGCTAATTTAAATGGCAAAAGAGAAATCTCTTCATATGCACTATTTGACAAAGCAAAAATGAATTCAGTCCTAAAACAGGCGTAAAAAATGCCCTATTCTGATTCACAGAAGCGCTGGTTAAAATCATGGAAGCACTAATTCATGTGTAAAAGTGCTATTTAAAGGTGTAAAAGTGCTATTTAAAAAATAAAAAGCAAAAATGGAGGGTTTTCCTAAAAAAAATTCAAAAATTTTGAATTTAAATGAATAACTAGAAAGAACCAAGAGGTTCAGGCACTCACCGGAGGTCCATAGGGGAGTGGCCACTGATACCGTTGCCCACACTTGAATCTATGCTCATGTATCAGGATTGATATCATCAAGGAGTCAAAGAAAGTTAGAGCTCAAAAGTGAAAATGAATAGTAGAAAATGACTTTTTACCCCTTTATATAAACCTTTTGACCTAAAAAGGGTATCGTTGACCTAAAAAGGGAATCGTTGATCAGAGGGGGCCCAGGGACCCAAAATTTTTCACTAATTTTTCCAAATTAGGGGCATTTGACATCAAATAGATGCAAAAACATTATCAGAAATGAAATCAAAATTCATTATAAATTGACCCAATCAACGCAAAATTGACCTAAATCATCAAAATTTTCAACCATCTATTAAATTTCATTTCATTTTTGAGGGGGCATACCATCGGATAATTAGCATTAGAAGCAACATCATCGAATCAGGGGCATGACCATCAAATCAGAGCGTAATATTTTATCAAGAAATTTTCCACTAATCAATTAAGAGTAATCAAATATCAAATCAAATCAAATCAGGTACCATATCAAGAAATCTATCATTGAATTGACCATCAAGGACTATCAAATCAATCAGAACTAGATCAATCCTATCATCAAAATCTACATCACATATATCATATCGAACATCAAGATCGACTATCAACAAAATCAGGACCTTTTATCAATTGGATCAAAACATTCTTTGAATCGACACGCTTCGCATGTCAACTCAAAGAGGGGCATTTGTAATCACCAAAAAGTGGACAGGATCATTCAAGTGATAAATCAAGGCAAAAATCAAGACAATTAAATCCAAACAAGTATTTAGCCAATCAAAATTAAAATCAAGCTTCAATTCAATTTAAATCAAAATCAAGAGCATTTTAATCAAGTGAAATCAAATGAATGTGCAATTAATTCAATTAATTGTATAATTTGGAATTAAATAAACTCAACCCATTCAAGGGGTACACTTGGCTAAATAAATCAATTAAAATTAATTAATTAAATCCTAATTTCTCTCAACACCACATGGGAGGAAAAAGCCTCAACCAATAGGATTTAAGAAAAGAACTCACATGGATCAAGCCAAATTCAATCTCAATCACTCAAATTGAAAGAGCATCTTGTCCACTCATATTGTCTTCTTGTCTTAAGCTTTGAGGACACAATATTTATATTGTCTTCAAAGGGTGGAACCAAAGACTCAACTCAAGCTTAATCATGATCAACTTTACTACACCCCATAGTCTTGTCAAATCCTATAAAAGAAAGGCTAATTTCACTCATAAATCATACATAAATCTAAGAATTGCATCTAACCTCTTGAGAATTATAGCTAGAAAGGCAATTTAGAAGTTAATTTGAGCATTTCAATTTGGAATTGAATTTATTAGCTTAGCTTATCACTCATTTCTCATTCTAGGACTGTCATTAATGGAGGCTTGCTGAGAGCTTCACCATTACACTCTTAGTTAGAGAGCCATAGAATGCTTAATTGTTCATTTATTTGTTAAATAGATTTGTTGTTTGTGGTAACTTAGTTTCTATTTGATTTATTTGACAATACTAATTCTATGAAGGTATAATTTCTAGTACATAGTCCTCAATCTCCATAGTACCATGATATATATGTCCACTTAAAAGATGGTATCATATCCCCCCATCTCACTCACACCCAATGCCAAAACCTCATACATCGATCATCCTAATACACCCTTATTGCCAAAACCCTATATCATTTTTGTTATCACAACTTACTCTCTCGATGTTTAGACTCTAGTGAGACTCCTTTGGCATTACAAGAGGTTCATGCCAAAACCTATGGTACCCACACAAGTATGGTCTTATCCAAGTAGCTTCTTAGAGAAAGATACTATTGGTCTACTATGGAGCATGACGCCTATGAATTTGTGAAGATATATCTACCATGTTAGCAACATAAAAATCTTGTTCAAGCATGAGCACAATATCTATGTCCCATTTAACCTCCATGGTCCTTCTCATGTCGGGGCTTTGACCTTGCTGGGAAGATCACCCCGTATCCTTTGATAGACATAAGTACATTATCATTGTTGTTGAATACTTCACAAAGTGGATAGAATCCATTCTATTGACCCTCAATACAAGTGTCCAGATTTCCAAGTTCATCATCTACCACTTTGGTATCCCCTCCACCATTTTCATAGAGCATGACACACCATTCAAGAAAAAATACATGAAGGATTTGTATGATCAATTTCATATACACCACCTCCATTCTAGTCCATATTCCCCCAAGGTAACAATCAGGTTGAGGCAACCAACAAGACCATTCTAAAAATCCTTTAAAAGGTTGTTAATGATACAGGTCATGACTAGAACCTCCAAATCAATCCCACCCTTTGAGCACATTGCACTTCATTCTGCTCCCCTATAGGCACCACCCCATACTCCCTTGCATATGGTGTTGAATCCATCTTACCAATTGAGGTCTAGTTGACATCACTACATGTTTCACTCAAGAATCTAGTAAATGATGAAGACTATCACGTAGCATGGCTCACCAAACTAGATCTTCTAGATGAGAAGAGGAAAAAAGTACATGATCACCTAGCTATATACCAAAATAGGCTTAAGAGAAGCTATAACCAAAAGATCCACCCATGATAGTTCCAAGTGGGAGATTTGGTCCTTAAAGAGAATCAAAAGGTACAGCATGATAGAGAAAAGAAAGGTAAGTTTGAACATACTCGGTTGGGTCCCTATGTAGTTACAAAAAAAAATTGTTCAGGGGCATATTAGTTATCCACTCAAGAAGGGGACCCTCTAAATGATCCCATCAGCATCATTCATCTTAAGAGGTTCTATGCCTAAGTCATACAATGTACCCCACTTGTTTGAAAAATCAAAAAAATATAAATAATGTAAAAAGTCCTAAAAAAATACAAAAAACAAAAAAACATAAGAAAAATAAGAAAAATAAGCATCCAATGGTGAAACCTTGGAAATCAAGCGCCTTGGATAAGTGAATGTGGTGAAAACTTGGAAACAGGTGCCAAGTGTACAACATTGTGCTATTATTTGTCAAAATCTCATACTCCGTGCATTTATCCTCCACCTCCATTCTATCTATCTGTATCCACATAGCTTCACCTCACAAACCCCTATTTTTGGGTGTTCCATCATCACATGTAAAAGTTTTATATTGTACTACTATCCCCATCACTGATATTTGTACCTATCAGTTATACTACTCTCAAAATCATTGAGCTTTGTACCTATCAATTTTACTACTATCACAATCCCTAATCTTTGTACCTATCACTTGTATATAGTGTCTTATACCTTAGTCCTATACAGTTATCTTAATTGTGTCTCCACATAGGGTCCTTTGTACATAATGTCCTTAATTTTCTATCTTTTGTGTCATGTCTTGTCAAGACCTTGATCCTCTTTCAACTAGCACTTCAACAATTATCTTTTAGTATCCTTGTTGTCTTCATTGTCCTAGATATCCTTTTATTGATTAGCACTACCAAATCAGTCATCAAATCATTGTTCTTCGTAAGATGCATCCTTCCTCAAATCAGAATATAATCAACCATACCCAATAATCACCCTTTGGAAAAAGATATTTGGGGCAATTATTATGGCATTGATTTCTTTTCAATCGTTGTTTATCTTTGGTTTGAGCTTCCTTATTTTTACCTCCTCAAAGTCTTCATGATCCTTTATATCATGGCACACTGTAAATGGTTCAACTTGGGGCAAGGTCTTGATATTTTGTTTTCTACTCACTCATATATGACTCTTGCATTTTTAATGTGTGATCCCATGGTCACATGGTACACTTGGTAAATATCGCTTAATTGTGGATTCTCCTTGCATCATATCCATCCTATTCCTTCTTGGCTCATGCATGATGATGGGTTTATCCTTGCGTATTTTTTATGTTCATTCCATGCATCATCTACAACATAGCCTTGGTTATTTATATCTGAGAAGGTCCTTGATAGTGCTATAGAAAATTAAGTGCTCATTATGTGCTAAAATGTTGACACACTTCTATGAGTCATTGTATCCAAGATTGCTCAAGAATGAGGTCTCAAATGTTGACTCATAGCTCTCTATTCATGGAGTGCAAGGGTTTTTGATGGAGGCCCTTAGTTCAGACCTAGTTTGTGCCCATGCAAGTAAACCATAAAATGAGAGATTCAAAGAGGAAAAGAAATAATTCTAGTCTCCATGATCATCAAGTATGCATGCAAATGAAAATGGAAGCTATTCTATATGATAACAATGAATCAAAGAAAACTAATCTATGAAAGGAAATACTTATGCAAGATTATTCTATGAAAGGAAATATGAATCTAATATAATATGCAAGTGCAAGAGTAATCTAAATGGATTGTCATGCATGCATGAGAGAAAAAGACAAGAAAAGAGAATTTGTAAGATTCAAGCTCAATTGCTCAAATTCTCTTCCAAAATTGCTCTCCAAACTTGCAACATAACAATACATAAAATCTTGATATCTAAAATGAGAAGGAGAGGGCTCCTTTTAAAAAGCAATGAACGGAAGAGATTAAGAGGCAAAATCCAAGGGTGGACAAAAATCCTCATTTTGACTTTGGTGCACAAGATTCTCAAGAGGCAAAATCAATAAAACTTAGGATAAAATGATCAAACCTTAGGAAATATTGAAATTTTTGAATTAATTACGATTTGATCAAGGAAATTGATTTGAATTAAAAATATTGCAAGACATGTTGGAAAGTTTTCTATACTAAATTATATGACTAGATATAGTGTTTTCATTATGGCAACAAAGTCATATAGCAGTTTGGAGTCAATGCACCAAGTGTAACGATCAGAAATCAGTTAAGTGTTGAAGACTAGACAGCATACAGAGTACCAGAGACTCAAAGCATCAGTGCACGTGTGTACAGATGAATTAAGGTATGTGCCCTAGAATTTAAGGTTTTTAGACTATACTTATGCTTAATCTAAAAGTGCATAAGTAGATATGAAAAGATGTGAAAGTTACAATCAGTTGAAGTTGCACAGCCAATGTTTGCCAGCAGAGAATAGAGCATAGAGCCGACAGTGACTATTTTGGTTTGCGATTGTAAATTAATGTTGTAGAGGCTATGCACCCATTGTATTTAGGTTGACAATATATGTACATGTATAATTGTAAGCACGCCTAAGACAATTCATTTGGAAGCATTATTTGTAATTAGTTATAGGGCCGACCTATTTATATAATTGGTATGAGTGCATAAATATAAGGTGCACCCATTGTATTCGCTATGGAAGTGGAAATAAAGTTGTGAGAAGTAGAGCAGAGGTATACAAAGAGAGCATATGATGTATTAGAGCTTTTCAAGAGGTCAAAGCATCAGTACACCAAAGGAACTGATCAGACAAGAAGTGTCACATCAACAGTTCACCTATAGATATAGTGTGTATCTGATCTCAGAAGGTTGTAGCCTTCATCATTTGAGTAGTGAGCTCTAGGATAGTGAGTCCACTCCTCTAACATGGATCATTGTAAAAGACTCCTAATAGGGTCTGACCCTTAACAAGGTCTACTGTACTAAAAGCATTGTAAAGCTACTCCTAACAAGGTAAATGAACTTCTAACAAGGATCACAAAACACTAGTGCAGATTATTAGTGGGTATCAAGTCCCACTGGGGTTTTTACCTATTTGGGTTTCCCCATAACCATATTGGTGTCATGTGTTGATTTCATGTTTCATGTTTATGTGAAAGTTTAATTCAGTACTTAAGCATTTATAATTCAATATTCAAATTAAAGTGAAAAGTTAAAGTACAGTGAACACTAACTCACCCCCCCCCCCCCCCCCCCTCTCAGTGTTCCCATTCCTAACAATTGGTATCAAAGCTCTAGTCTTCAATAAAGAATTTTAACCACTTCAGGAGATCATGGACAAAGCAGATATGAAACATTTGAAGAAGAATCTTGAAGCAGCTCTTGAAGACCTGAACAATTCAGAAAGAGAAATTGAAGAACTAAAAGAAAAAGTCAGTGATGCTCAATTAGTTATCAAAAGACTAAGAAAATATTTGAAAGGACGCTCTAATAGTGAACTTGAAGAAAAAGTCAAAAAATTGAGTGAAGAAAATGCATCTCTATTGAGTCATCTTGAAGAACTAGATGACAAACTAATGAACAATCAAGATGTCTACAATGAACAAGTCAAGGAGAACCTTCAATTGAATGAAGAACTAAGGGAAGCTAACTTAGAAATCTTTGAGCTAAAGAATATCAAAGAAAGCTTGGAATCTGAGTTGAAGAAGTCAAAGGATCATATTGACAAATTACACACCAGTGCTGAATTGGTAGAATCATAGTTGTATGCAAGAAGAATCAAAGGAGACACTAGATGTATTGGGTATAATGAAGCACAAAATTAGATTAATAATATGTGAGCAAGAAAGGATTCACAAAATGACTCTACTAATACTGGGAAGATTGAAGATCAAACCAAAGACAATAGTAATCCTCCTAAGAAAGAACGCAAGCCTATAAAATGCACTTGTTTTGCATGTAACAAGCATGGACACATTGCAAGGAATTGTACAGAGGTAAAACCTTTCAATGGTTACTATTATATGTGTAATAGATTTGGTCATAGAGCAATAAATTACAAGACTAGTAAGAAGAGCAGGATTTAGCATGATCAAATAAATCAGAATTAGACAAATGTTAGAAGTTCTTAGAATGTTACATGTCAGATATGTAACTATAATGGTCACTTAGCCAGAACATGTAGAATGGTGACTCATGTCAATGCACCAAGGAATAATAGACCTCCAGTGATTTGTCACACTTGTAACAAGGCTAGACATATGTCAAAGTTTTGTAGATCAAGGACACAAGGTCAGGAAAGCCCTAAAAAGATCGAAGAACCAGTTTTGGATCCTGAAGCAGAAGTCAAGTTTGTGAAGGTCTCATAAGATTCGAGTTTGATTTGGTCAGAAGGAAAGAAGTACAATGTTGTTGAGATTGTATTGGATGCATCCCAAGTGGACGCACCCTCTACATCTACTTAAATGGCCCTCAAGGTCATAGGGGGAGCTAATTTAGCTCTAGACCCCTATGTGGCTGGTATACTCATCCTTAGAGTATGTGCCTTTGGACTTAAGCTTTTGGAGTGTATAGAAGCCTTTGTGCAAGAGTGCACATGTTGATTGTTAGTAAAACTCAAGTTTGAAAATTTGAAGTGACAGCCTAGTTTACGCAAGTTGCATTAATGGCAAATTTCTTACTTTAAGTACACAAAAATTTGTTTGTTCACTCATTCAATTCATACTCAGGGTGATTGGAGAGAAGATTGAGCTTTGGAAGTTGTTGTGAAGATTTAAAGATTGATTTATCAGTAATTACAGTGCATTTGATTGATTGCAAAAACCCTAGCTTGTTGCGCTGATTTGAAAACCGTCAGACCATCTTAGAGATCAGTTGGAAAGAAAATATCAAGTAAGTCATGGTCACTCCTATTGTTTTTGATGTTGTTGAGAAGAAGAGGTATGTTTTCAAGAGGCACCCATTTAAATCAACCCTAGATGATTTAGAGGGAGTATTCTCCCGCACGTCGATGGGCGTCATGCATGTAGAAGACATAAGGGCTTACATCTATTGTAAGAAGGAACCTATTGGACTAGATAGGTTAAGGGAACACATGGACACAATGTTGAAACCAGAAAAAATATTCATGGATGAATACACCAAAAGGAATGATCACCCCATTATTGAGTATGCCATGGCATATGAATTCTATGAAACCCAATGGATTAAAATATTGTTGAACAGAATCCATGATGACTTGTTTTGGATTGGAGATGTACCGGTAAGAATAATAGGAGACCTAATTCATGAGATGACAGGCCTTTCTAAGACAAGTTTCATCCTTCCTATGGGTAAGGATGTCAAGAAAATGGTGGAGCAAGTGTGTAAATCTAGAAGTGATAAGTGCGGCATGACCATTGAGCCTATAGAGCAACCATACATCAAGTTGATATCAATGATATTAGGTTACAGATTTCATCACACCAGCAGGGTGAATAGTGTGTCTACAGGCACTATTCTAGCAATCATCTATCTTGTGCAAGAAGATGGAGAGTTCAACTTGTGTGAGATCTTGCATGCATAGTTGATAGACAATATCAAAGCTATAAAACATGATAAGACTAAGGTATTCAGGTTTGGGTCCCTAATCATCTATATGTACCTTCATATAGTTGGTAAAGTGTCAAACTTGTATCTAGACAAGTCCATTCCTACCATGCCTCAAATATCAAACAAGAAAACCATAGAAAGCACACGTAGAGATTACATTACTTTGGAATTGAAGACCTTCAGAGAAAAGATGTAGATGAGGTACAGGATTCCTGAGAGTATTGTAGAGAAGTATAAAGATACAATATGCTTCATGGTGGAGATTGATACTACATGTATGGAAGCTGTGGAACCTAGAACTAAGTGGATTCATCCACTTGGGTATGAGGTTGAAGAAAAAGTTCTTGAAGCTTATGCATAGGTACTGCTATCAGCCCCTAAGGATGTCAATGAACCTAGGTGGGGAACCTATGAAGAAAAGACTAGAGAAGTTGATGCTAAGCTGAACACTGTTGCAACAAAGAGAAAGGTTGCAAAGGTCACATCAGAGAACCTAAGAATACATAGTGTATCACAAGAAAACCTTGATAAAGTAAGAGATGAGAAGATTTCCCTAGAATTGAAGAGCACAGTAGATGAACAAGAAGATCCCAAGGTGAAAAAGATAAAAATTGAGAAAGATGACAGTCAGAAGGATAAAGAGGACAATACTCCTTCTGCACCCAAAGATACTCCTTTGGAGTATAAGCCTTTATTAAAGAGAAAGAAAGAAGCTAGCACTAGTCATCCACCCTCATGAGCATTAAGGAGTAGGAAAAAAATTCAAGCACCTCCTAAGGTAGGATTCAGGCCTAGCCTTAAATTTTTGAGCTCTAGAATTATTGATGAGGGTAGAATTGATCAAGTAGGGAAACATTATGAATCATTTAGTGAGATTGATAAGATAGAAATTCTAGATAATGTATGGGACATTTTAGAACATCTAAAGAGAGTGGCTAATGAGGAAGATCAAAGAATAAGAGAAAAATTATTAGAAGATACTCTGCCTGTATGTTCTAAAGAAGAAGAGAAACTGATATTGAATTTGGTGAAGCCGCACCTAAGAACTAAAATGAGGACTCTTCACATCATGAATAAAGATTATGAGTTGATTACAAAGGAAATAGAGAAGGCCTTTAAAAATGTGTTATTGGAGAAATAGATCAAACCACCCACTGTGCCCATCACTCATGCACCCATTAAGGAAGATAAAGTGGTAGAGCCCACTAATGTACCAATGACAGGTCCTCAGGACTCAGTGCCCATGTCAGAATCACCCAAAGATAGCACAATTATCATAGATAATGTGGAAATAGCCATGGTGGCTACTGATAAGGACTTGGACAAGTTTGAGGAAGCATTTGTCAACGTTGAGGAAGCAAAAATCTTATGTAGCAATACCCCTCCACTTAACAAGAAGAAGTAATCGTAGAAAATATATCTAATGAGAAAGAAGAAGAAAAGAAAGAAGGATTAGAGGTAGAAAAGCAAGATGAATCTTCTATTGATTTGGTCAAGGTGAAGCAAGAGGTGATGGATAGCACTCCCATCACTCCCTCCTCGGCATTGTTGTCAAGTTTCACACCTGACACTAGCAGTTTGGACTCCTGGAAGGAAGAAGACCTGATTAAGTTCAGCGTCCTAGCTATGGAGAAGGTGAAGGAGAAGCAAGTAATGAGGAATCCTCTCCTAGTGGAATCAGTAAATATTTTAAATAGATTGCTGCTAGAGGATAAGAAAATGGTAAATATACATTCAGTTGATGATGTGAGCACAGTCATCTCTCAGTTCAAAGTAAATTTTTCAAGCCTAGAAGAATCTGCGGCCATAGTGGCAAAGGAGAAATACTTAAAGAAGAGACTCAATTAACTAATGAGTAATTTTGCACTAGACTTGAACTCTCTTAAGTCTGGTCAAGCATCATTGAAGGATTTTGTGTATCAAGGAAGGAAATTCATTGCAGAATCCATGGATCAGGATAAGTTCACTGATGCCCATCTTAAGAAGAACAAAGATGCAGAGGCAATGATTGAGAAGGTGAAGATTTTAGTGCTAGACATAGCCACTAATGCAAACATGTGCAACAATGTCTATCAAGGTCAGTTGGACATAATTGAGAAGGTAGAGAAATAAATGGAGAAGATAAGGTCTAGACAGGCTCAATTGAGGAACGCTCTTGCGCCCTCACTAGACATTCTTAGTCAAAACATAAAGGAGATTGATGCAACCATGATAACCTATGATCAAGATCTGAGCACAGAATTGGAGAAGATGGAGAAGCTTCAATATGCATTATGCGCCCATATACAGATAGTCAATTCTCTTATAACCTTTTGGAATAAGGAGATCTAGAAACTCAAGATTGCATATCCGAATGTTTTCCCTCAGTAAGTGTATGTAGATAAATTTTTTTGATGCACCTTTGTCATTAATGTCAAAGGGGGAGTTGTATAGAATATGGAGTACATATATGTATAGGGAGATATAAGATTTTGTATAAAATGTATAGAAGACAAAAAAAAATTGTGTAAAGGAATAGTTAGAGACTTGGCCATATTCCTTTGTTGCCATCAATGACAAAGGGGGAGATTGTTGGAAAGTTGTCTATACTAAAGTATATGACTAGAAATAGTGTTCTCATTATGGAAAAAAAGTCATATATCAGTTTGGAGTCAGTGCACCAAGTGTAAAGATCAGAAATCAACTAAATGTTGAAGACTGGACAGCATACAGAGCACCAGAGACTCAGAGCATCAGCGCACGTGTGTACGAATGAATTAAGGTATGCACCCTAGAAGTTAAGGTTGTTAGACTATACTTATGCTTAGTCTAAAAGCACATAAGTAGATATGCAAAGATGTGAAAGTTATAGTCAATTGAAGTTGCACAACCAGTGTGTGCCAGCAGAGAACAAAGCATAGATCCCGTAGTGACTATTTTGGTTTGTGATTGTAAATTAATGTTGTAGAGGCTATGCACCCATTGTATTTAGGTTTATGACATATGTACATGTATAATTGTAAGCATGCTTAAGCCAATTCATTTGGAAGCATTATTTGTAATTAGTTATAGGGCCGACCTAATTGTATAATTGGTATGAGCGCATAAATATAAGGTGTGCCCATTGTATTCACTATGGAAGTGGAAATAAAGTTGTGAGAAGCAGGGTAGAGGTATGTGAAGAGAGAATATGATGTATTAGAGCTTTGCAAGAGGTCAAAGCATTAGCGCACCAAAGGAACTGATCAGACAAGTAGTGTCACATCAATAGTTCACTTGTAGATATAGTGTGTATCTGATCTTAGAAGGTTGTAGCCTTCATCATTTGAGCAGTGAGCTCTAAGATAGTGAGTCCACTCCCCTAACAGGGATCATTGTAAAAGAATCCTAACATGGTCCAACCCTTAACAAGGTCTACTATACTAAAAGCATTGTAAAGCTACTCCTAATAGGGTAGAGGATCTTCTAACAAGGATCACAAAACACTAGTGCAGATTATTAGTGGGTATCAAGTCCCACCGGGGTTTTTACCTATTTGGGTTTCCCCGTAACCCTATTGGTGTCATGTGTTGATTTCATGTTTCATGTTTATCTGAAAGTTTAATTCAGTACTTAAGCATTTATAATTTAGTATTCAAATTAAAGTGAAAAGTTAAAATACAGTGAACATAGATTCACCCCCCCCCCCTCTCAGTGTTCCCATTCCTAACAAGACATTGATTCAGGAAATTGATAAATTGGTTCCATCATTTGATAAATTGAAGAATGGGGGACCATAGTATAGGTGACCATTTTAGGGTGCATACATTTTCCCCTGTTTGACTAATGTGTGATCTTTATGGGAACAGATGTAGTCCAATAATGGAATTGAAGTGTGAGATCAATTTGGGATCACAAAACAACCCAAATGTGTGATCAATGAATGGGAACACATCAGGAAAAAGATAAGTGGATTTGAAAAATACAAGGTCAACACCCCTATAAATAGTTAATTGACATGTCCAAGATAAGAATCTCAAGCAAGGTTACCCCAAGCAGAGCAATTGATATGATTGATAAGGCTGAATCAAGGATTGAAGTTTGATAGGTACTGCCCCCTCATGATTGAAATTGAAATGAGATAGAGGAGAAATAGAAAATTGATAAATTTGATCGAATCGAATTAAAAAAGGTTCTTGATGTAAGATGAAAGACATAAGGATCGTAGAACCAAGGTAGATCATCAAGCATGAAAGATTATGCCCCAAGGTTGAATTAGAAGAAAAGAAGTGGGGTGAAGGTGAATGGAAGATAGAAGTTTGGAAGAGGTGAAAATAAATGGAGAGAAGAAAGATAATTTGCCTCAATAAAGAGAATGCCTCAAAATCAATCAAATGTTTAAGATAAAAAAATTTGATTGAGATCACGAAAGAAGATAAGGAAATGAAAAATAAAACATGATCATAGTTGATTAAAAGTCCAAAAGAAAGATGAAGGAAAACCCTCTCAAACTCATAACGAAGCCTAAAAATACAAATTAACATGAAGTCTAACAATGCAAGCTACATGAAAATACAAAGGTGTACTTGCAATAGAGCAATTGTAACATAGGATTTAGTGTTCATCATTCATCAGAGAATGTTAAGGAACTTATTTTCATTATTGGGCCATTATTAACAGACATCGAAAAATCACACCATCATCACTAGTCACAAGCGCAACTATGAAGATATGAATTTATATTGGATTGGAATGTGGAAAGATTCAAACATAAGCATCAAAGACATAAAGGTCAAGATGGTTTCGATGTTAGCTTACCCAATTTAATGCCTCAAATCTCCTAAGTGTTTCAAAAGGACAATAAGAGACACTCTAGAGCTTCAAGACCACACCCACAAGAAGAAAGCAAATAAAAACATGCCCCATGTCCAAAGTCCTCTAGCTATGCATATTGGAGAGACTTATTAGACAAGGAAACTCAACAAAAATTAATAACAGTCAGCACACGAAGAAGAGATCATGACATAGCTCAAGCATTAAGTGTTGTGTTTAAAAATTTAAGTGTGTTAACTGATACTGAGTTCCAAGGATAAGGATCAAATGCTTGCAAGCAGGTAAGATCACATGACAAAACTGGGTAAGACCAAACCGATAAGTGTTGAAAAACACT
Organism: Chamaecyparis obtusa; assembly: GCA_027943335.1. NCBI lineage: Eukaryota > Viridiplantae > Streptophyta > Pinopsida > Cupressales > Cupressaceae > Chamaecyparis > Chamaecyparis obtusa. The sequence goes on from BSBK01004166.1 coordinate 173,926, forward strand.
CGATGTCAGGGGTTATGTTAAAAACACAGTTGGGGTGGTGTTGAAAAACACTGTTTGTGAAGTATCCTAAAGACTAACGCATCCAAGAGACCAAAGCTAAAATATTTATGCCCCCTAGACAAAGACAAAGACCAATTCCAAACCAAGAAAACAAGGATAAGGCATGATGGATAAAGGCTAAGTGTCGAGGACACATGCTAAGAAACAAGGCTGCAAAGGCCTCAAGTAGCACCCATTTCTAGGTTTTCACCACTTGGATTTTATTGCAATTTTATTTTTTTTTAGGACTTTTTATAAAAAATTTGTATTTTTGCTACCAAGGCACCTGTTTCCAGGTTTTCACCAAGGCACTTTTTCTTTTTTTTTTGAATTTTTTGATTCTTCTATTTTTTTTTGTATTTTTGGAATATATAATTTTTTTTGGAGATACATCAAAGCTCCTATTGCTAGGTTTTCACTAAGATGATCATTTTTCAGAACATTTTCTGATTTTTAGAATTTTTAACAATATATTTTTTTTTGGATTTTTTCAAGATCAATAAGTATGTACAAAGGATGCCCATAGACAGAATGGGCATCATGGATAGAACTTCTTTAGGTGCAAGACATTGATTGGATCAAGGAGCTGCTCTACCTCTGTTGTAGACGGTAAATAAACACCTATCCCAAAAGCTATTGTAATGATGTAAGGTCCAAGCCAATTAGGTTCAAATTTGTCCTTTTGATCTCTATGTTGTTGATTCTTAGGATTTTCACGTAGGACAAGATCTCCCACTTAGAATTCTCTAGGGAAAACCTTTTTATTGAAGGCTTTGGACATGCGCTTTTGATAAACTCTCATATGGTCAAATGATGCTTGATGTTTCTCATCTAGAAGTTCTAACTCTTGAAGTCTCATGGTGCAGTAGTCTTCATTTGTAACTAGACCTTTGATGGAAACTCTAAGTAAAAGAATCTCAACCTCTAAAGGTAACACTACTTTAGTGCCATATGTAAGGGAAAAAGGAGTAGCCCCAATAGGAGTACGAATACTCATTCTATAGGCCCACAAAGCTGGATTTATCTATAAGTGCCTCTCTCTACCACTCTTACAAACTGTTCTATGTAGGATTTTGAGAATGGTTTTTTTTTAAGCCTCTGCTTGACCATTTCCTTGTGGGAAGTAAATGGAGGACCAATGTTGTTTAATCTTGAATGTCTTGCAGAGTTGTTTAAGGTCCTTATTTTTGAACTGGCCTCTATTGTCAGTGGTAATCTTAGAAGGCACTCCATATCAATAGATGATATGGTTCAAAATGAATAGAGAGACTGTCTTGCCCAAGGCAATAGAAAGTGGGATAGCTTCTACCCATTTAGTGAAGTAATCCGTAGCAGTGATGATAAACTTGTGTCCACCTAATGAGTTGGGATGAATCTTCCCAACAAGATCAAAGTCCCAACGCTAAAATGGACAATGAGATATAAAAGGAATGAGCTCCCTGCCTAGAGCATGTATCAAGTTACCATGTTTTTGACACTTTTCACATGACTTTGCACAAGCTATTGCATCAATCTGCATCGTAGGCCAATAGAACCCTACCCTAAGCAACCTTCGGGCCATGGAAAGACCATTGGAATTTCCCCCATAGATGCCCTCATGGATGTCAACTAACGCTTCATTTGATTCTTCCTTTTCTAAGCATCTAAGAAGTGTTCCATCTAGACCCCTCCTATACAAATCACCAGAGGTAAGGGTATGGCGAGAGGTGTTTCGGGTAAGGTTTATGCATTTAGATCGGTTAAAGATATCAAGGATAATGCCATCACAAAGGTATGAGTAAATGGAACCATAACAAGATGACTTATGACCAACAAGGGTACAAATGACATGACTTTCTTGGGAGTCATAGATAGGGTGATGTAGCTCTTCCACCAGGAATTCAAATCTGAATTCATGTTCCCCTAACTAAAGGAGTGATGCAAGTTTAGCCATAGCATCATCTACTTTGTTTTCTTCTCCAAGGATTTGTTGAAATGTTGACACACTTATATGAGTCTTTGTATCCAATATTTCTCAAGAATGAGGTCTCAAATGGTGAATCATAGCTCTCTATTAATGGAGTGCAAGGGTTTTGGATGGAGGCCCTCAGTTTAGACCTAGTTTTTGCCCATGCAAGTACACCATAAAATGAGAGATTCAAAGAGGAAAAGAAAGAATGCTAGTCTCCATGATCATCAAGTATGCATGCAAATGAAAATGGAAGCTATTCTATATGATAATAATGCATCAAAGCAAACTAATCTATGAAAGGAAATACTTATGCAAGATTATTCTATGAAAGGAAATATGAATCTAATCTAATATGCAAGTGCAAGAGTAATATAAATGGATTGTCATGGATGCATGAGAGAAAAAGACAAGAAAAGAGAAGTTGTAAGATTCAAGCTCAATTGCTCAAATTCTCTTCCAAAATCGCTCTCCAAACCTGCAACATAATAATACATAAAATATTGATCTCTAAAATGAGAAGGAGAGGGCTCTTTTTAAAAAGCAATCAATGGCAGAGATTAAGAGGCAAAATCCAAGGGTGGACAAAAATCCTCATTTTGACTTTGGTGCACAAGATTCTCAAGAGGAAAAATCAATGGACATGGTTAAGAGGCAAAAAGATATGTGGAAGAGATCAAGAGGTAAAAGGAGATTCCACTCATCTTGGAAAGAGTGCATTTAATGTGTAGACAAAAAGTCTTTTTCTTTTTATTTTAAATTTAGAAATTCCTTTTTCATGTGCACACATAGGATAAGGTGGATTTTATTATTTAATTAAAAGGGAGCATGTTCTCTTAATTAAATAAAACTTAGGATAAAATGATCAAACCTTAGGAAATATTGAAATTTTTGAATTAATTACGATTTGATCAAGGAAATTGATTTGAATTGAAAATATTGCAAGGCATTGATTCAAGAAATTGATAAATTAGTTCCATCATTTGATAAATTGAAGAATGGGGACCCATAGTCTAGGTGACCATTTTAGGGTGCATACACTCACTACGTAATAGCTCCCTTTTAGGGTGCCCCTACTCAAGCTTCCCCCCATCCTTAAATTACCCAATCAATCCATCATTCCTAGTCATTCTTTTAAGGTTGCGAATGCTATGGCCACCATTTGTTCTCTTCTTGAGGTCCCATATGATGTATCATAATATGAGTTCTTAGTCAAGAAGCTCCATACACTAGCTTATGAGACTATCAATGTTGAAATGATGTGTGTCTTGGTTGGTCCCCAGTCTCCATAGTACCATGATATCTATGTCCACCTTAAAGATGGTATCATATCCCCCCATCTCATTCACACCCAATGCCAAAACCTCATACATTGATCATCTTGATACACCCTTATTTCCAAAAACCTATATCATTTTGGTTATCACAACTTACTCTCTTGATGTTTAGACTCTAATAAGACTGCCTTGGCATTACAAGAGGTTTATACCAGAACCTTTGGTACCCACACAAGTGGTATGGTCTTATCCAAGTAGCTTCTTAGAGTAGGATACTATTGGTCTACTATGGAGCATGAGGCCTGTGAATTTGTGAAGATATATCTACCATGTTAGCAACATGAAAATCTTGTTCATGTATGAGCACAAGATCTACATTGCATTTGACCTCCATGGTCCTTCTCATGTTGAGGCTTCGACCTCGTTGGGAAGATCACCCCCTATCCCTTTGATAGACATAAGTGCATTATCATTATTGTTGAATACTTCACAAAGTGGATAGAATCCATTCTGTTGACCCTCAATATAGGTGTCCAAATTTCCAAGTTCATCATCTGCCACTTTGGTATCCCCTCCACCATTTTCCAGAGGAAGTTAGAACTGAGCTTCCATTCCATATACTAATTTAAATGGTGACATCTCGATAGCCCTTTTTGGAGAAATGTGATCTGCCCAAAGAGATTCAAATAACCTCTTATACCAATCTTTGGCATTGTCATTTACTAATTTCCTCATTATCCTTATCAATTTTTCATTACTTGATTATGCCTACCCATTTCCTTGGGGGTAATAGTCAAATGCATGAGACAAGTAAATGCCATGATCATAGCAAAAAAAAATTATCTCTTGAGAGGAAACATTAGTCGCATTATTTGCAACTAGCTTGTTAGGGACACCAAACCTGACTAGAATATATTTTTTTAGGAACTCACATACCACCTCTAATGTATTTTTCTTGACAGGAATTGCCTCAACCCATTTTGTGAAGTAGTTCTTTGCAATTAGGATATGCGTGTATCCAGCACTAGATGGAGGATTAAGTGGTCCAATGAAATCTAACCCCCACTGTTTAAAAGGTTCTTCGATAAGTACGGGTCTCAAAGGGAGAGCTAATAACTATGGCTTTCCACTGAACAACTAGCACCTCTCATAGTTCACTACCCATTTGTAGGCATTATCAAACATTCCTGACCAATAATAGAAGCTTCTAAGAATTTTAAAAGAAGTCACTGTAGAGGAAAAATGACCCCCTCAATCTTCATTATAGAACTTCACAAGCATTTTTTCTTGTTGTTATTTATCGACGCATCTCAGGAAGGCCCCATCCAAACCTTTTTTGTACAAGATGTCATCAATGATGATATATTTTGTAGCTTTCAATCTAAGATTTCTCTTGTCCTTAGGATTTAAATGCAGAGGGAAATCTTCATATGTCAGATAGAAAGCCACATTTGAAAACCATGAGTCATGGAGACTAACAAAGGGGGATAAGGGCATATCACTATCAGGTACTTTCTCAGCCATGAGTTTTCATAAACTTTTTCCTCGTACCAACTTGGTGAGGTGAATGTGAATCAAATTCTTGAATTTATGCAATCCAAGTTGTTTGGTTATTCATGCATATTTCTTGTTGAGTCAGGATAGCTTTAATGGCATAAGAAGGGACATAGACAATGGAGTGAGAGTGAAAAATATAGAACCTAAAATATTTCACTACTTTTACTACTGCATAAGCCTATTTTTCAACTAGAGGATAATTCAATTCATGTTTTTTGAGAGGCATTATCATAAAAGAAATCGATACTTCCTCCTCTTTATCATTCTTTTGCAATAATATTCCAGATAATGTGTTTCGAGGCATAACAATATATTATGAAATCCTTCTTATAATCTAGATTTATCAGAGTAGGGGTGGATGCTATGGCTTTCTTAACTTCATCAAATGCCTTTATGGCTTCTATATGCTATTTGACAGGATTTTTCTCACTTAGAAGACTGACCATGTGTTTAGTTGTTTTAGTGAAATCAAGCATGAATCTTCTAAGAAAATTGATTTGCCCAAAAAAAGATTTGACACCACTCTTGTATGAAGGAAAACCAAGTTGTTGAATTGATTTAACTCTTTCAAGATCAATCTTGATCCCTTCCTTCCACACAATATGACCTAATAAATTCCCTTCTATGACCGCAAAAACATACTTTTTAGGATTTAATGAGATATCGTGTTCTCTGCTTCTCTGTAGAACTAAATTCAAATCTTTCAGGTGATTTCTATGTCTCCTAGAAAAAATTGTTAAAGCATCTAAATAAACCACAATCACCTTATTAATCAAGTGACTAAAAGAAGAGTTCATGGCTCGTTGAAATGTGGCGTCATTGTTTATCAAACCAAAAGGCATCCTATTATAAGCATATGTACCCCAAGGTGTGGCAAATGTTGTTTTATGTTGGTCTTGATCAGCCACCTTAATTTGATTATAGCCAGAAAACCCATCTAACATAGACATTATTTCTGAGCCTACTACGGTCTACAAAATATGATCCATGATTGGGAGACCATAATTATCTTTCAAGATGCTCTGGTTAAAATTTTTGAAGTCCACATAGATCCTTATTTCCCCATTTTTCTTTCTAACAGGTACTATGTTTGTGACCCAGGTAGAGTGGTGAATTGGATAAATAATTTGGGCCTGCAACATCTTTTCTACTTCTATTTTAATTGCTTCAGAAACTTTAGGGTTTTAATTCCTTAGCTTTTGCTTAAAAGGTGTAGTTCCAGGTTTGAGAGGGATATGATGCTGAAATTTTCCCCCTTTAAAATTTTTGAGGTCATGCTATGACCAAGAAAAAGTATCTTTATATTCTTTTAACAGATTGATAAACCTTCTTTTATCATCAGGAGTACAACATTTTCCTAGGTTTATATATTTGGGTTCTTCTTCTTCCCCTATATCCACCTTCTCAAAGTCACCTTAATTATTGTCTTCATGAGGAGATGGTAGATGTTTTATTGCATCATATTTGTTGAATAAATTCTCAAGAAAAACAAGCCCCTAGGGGATGTGGTTTCCCTTCAACTAAACAATCCTTTCATCTACAATTTTATACAGGAAAAATTCATCATAGGTTGAGAGTGACCCTTTAAAGAAGGTTGTGCTGAAAACTTCTGCTATTTGTAAAAATTTATCTATTTGCTTATCATCTTGAAAAAATTTATAGTTTTCAGCATTATCTAGGACCTTTGGCCTATGCACTATTTCAATCTTGTAATAACTTTCCTTAAAATTTGAATGTGGTAATAACAAGGAGGATGAAACTGCCAAAGAATTAGCCCTTTTATTTAAATCTCTAGGGATGGTTTCTATATAGAATGATTCAAGCCCTTCAATTTCATCCCAAAAATGGTTCCTATAATGTTTGAGCCTTTCATTCTTTGCTGAGTATCTTCCCCTTGTCTTACAACTAATTTTGCATCCCCTTTAGCTTTAAGTATTTTTACTCCAATTTTCTTTGCTTCCTCAATACCAAGCAGAAGAGCTTCTTACTTAGCATTGTTGTTTGTGTTATTGAACTCTAACTTAAATACCCATGGGAAAATATCTCCCTCTGGGGATATCAGCACAACTCCTACTCCAGATCTAACTAAGGTGCAACTGTCATCGAAGTCTAAGGACCAAAGACCATCAGTTCTTTCTATTATCTCATCAGTCGTGTCTGTTGTGGAGAAGATCATGTAATTTCCAAAATCACATTCTTCATAAAGTATTTGAGATTTGGGATCTTCGGATGGAAATACAATATATTTGGATTTTCCTTCAGGTTGTAAGGCAATTTTCTTATCTCCAACAGGAATTATCTCCTGTGACCAATCTAGTTTGATTTCACCTCCAAGATCTCGACAAAATGTCCTACTTAAAAGTTCCATAGCTAGCTGGAATGTCAGCAACAAGTATGGTAAGTTTGATCTTTTTACTAGGATATGTTGCAAGAGCCACCTAGGTGTCTTTGATTTGGCCTACTAGCAGGACTTGTTTTGCATCCATGGCATAACATTTGCCAAAGGTTTCAGTTAGAGGAAGGTATGGGGCCTTTGCAATAGAAGTGGGTATTATGTTGTCAGACATTGTCGATTCTATGACATAATTATTCAATTTAAAGCCATGAATGAATAAGGATAGATAAAAGGGTTTTGGTTTTAGTCCTAAAGGAGGATCTACATCTTTAGTAGATTGGGTAGCTAAGGTGGCTTGTTCTGATGAGACTGAATGAGTAGTTTCATTAGCTGAATGGTTTGAAGGAGACTGTCCCCATTTAACATATTTAACAAGTCTCTCTAATTCTTTTGGATTCATCATAAGGTATTTGACAGGAGAGACTTGAATTTTGGAGTTTTCACAAAAATCAACAATATCAAAAGAAGTGCTAGAGTTGATTTTTTTTAATGGTTCATCTTCCCTAGAAATCTCATTTTTAAAAGTTGAAGTTTTTGGGAAGGAATATTTACCTTTGTCCCAATGTTGTGAAGTTGACAACGAGTCAATGGCCTAAGAATTACAATAACCTCTAGTTAATATTGTGCATGTGGAGTCCTGAAGGGTTACCAAAATATTTCCTCCTTGCTCAGAGTCAGATTCATATACCAAATAATAGTTTTCGGAGCTGCTAGGTAACTGAGGACCTTCTGCATCTCCAAGTAATTCTTCTGTCAATTCCTTATTAACATGCATTTGCATAGATCGAATCATTTCTAGACAAGAGGTGTCGTCATGATCATCAGTAAGATTAAATGTGCACATATTTTCTTTTCTGAGAGGACCTTCCAACATTTTTTGGTCAGATGAGAGATAACCTAGAGTTCTATGGCTAGGACCAGCTTGATCAGACATTCCTCTAGGAATATCTTGGTATGGAGGGGGAGGATTAGCACTCCCTTTGGGTAGTTGTCTTTTAATTGTGATCATGTCATTCACCAATCTTTGTAACAAAGGATCAGATGGAGAAGCATTTTGTGCATTAGGTATTTGAACATCCCTCCTCCATTTTCCCGTAGTGATCAAGTCATCTTCTAATTCAATGGATATATCTTTGGCATCTTGCAAGTTAGATACTCTTGCCCTACTCAAATGAAATCCAATGTCAGGGGGCATTACATTATGAAAGAAGTCCATTTGATTCTTAGGTGTTGGTCTTTTTTTTTTAGGGATCTTCTGGATGATTTTATTGAATTTGGCTATAAACTCCCTCATGGGCTCATGTACCTCTTTTTTTAATTGATTTAGTTGTACGAGCAGAGAGTATTCATCTGACACACTTTTAAAATGGGCCTCAAAAGCATTCTTCATACTATTCCAATTGGTGATGTGACCATTAGGTAAGTGGTAGAACCAATATGCGGGTGACTCAGAGAGAGTTTGTACAAAAAGTCTCACTGCAATGTCCTCGTGTTGGACTGCCAAATTCCCAAAAGCAATATTGAAAGCATTGAGATGATCTTATGTTGTGACTTTCCCATCTCCATAGAATTTTGGTAGGATTTCCCTGGCTCCTTTAGGACAATTTTGATTTCCCCCCACATTTAGAGGTCCTACTGCTGCTCCCCAAGGCTGGGCTATGACTATTGGAGGGTAAATGGTTAAAAGAGGGGGGGCTTGCATTCTAGATAAGGTCAAATCTTTCCAAGCATGAGAAGAAGATGTTGCATTGAAGGGTTCTTTTGGAGGAGAGGATGGTCTACTCTTGACTTTTCTCCTAGGTGCATGAACTATTGAGACTTCAAGATCTTGCAGTTCTTGGAAGAAAGTGTCAAGAATGCCCTCCCTTCTTTGGGACCTTGTATAAGGTCAAGAATCCAGGGTTTCCACTTTAAGGTCTTTGCACTACCCTATCTACTACTACAGCTTCTTGAGCTATGGGGAGGCCTCTCAACTATTCACCAATTTCTTCCTTCTCTTCTATTACCAACTGAACTTGTTGGTATTATTGATTGCTTGTTTTTTATTTCCAAGCTAGGGAGTTAATATCTACAATAATATCTTCTTGAGTATCTAGGAAATGCAAATAAGGATGCAAGACTGGGGGAATTTCAATTTGACCAGGTATCACAATGGAAGGAAACACCATGATCACATATTAAAAAATATAATCTGGCACTGGTTTACTTTTTATCAGGCATTCCCCAGTGGAGTTTCCAAAAATCTGTTAGTAAATGAGTTCGTCTCTTTATTTTATTTTTAATTCTTTACTCCATAGCCCTCTAAAGAAACATTAATCTCTTACTAACAGTTGGATAAAACTTCATAGATTTTGATCCTCTAAATTATAGTACATCTCCCAATAGGATTTTCAATGAATTTTTGAATAATCAAAGTTGCATTTTGCAAGAATCATACTTTTGACCAGAAAGTAAATAAGGAAATCACAGAAATTTACACATAAAGATGTCCTAACCACTGTATCTTGAGAAATATAATAATTTAATGAAGCTCATAGACTTCATCTCATTATACATTCACAAATAAAGCTAGCAAAATTAAAGACTAAGACTAAAAGAAGAGAAATACTTAAAGAAAGAATTCTTCTTAACCAAAGATATCCCAACAGAGACAAATTCACTGATATAACCTAATAGATTTATAGTAGCAAAGATTTTTCTTCCATTAATTTCAGAATACTAACCAAAGTATCTTCAAGAAAATCCACACCCAAAATAAGCTAATATCTAATATAATCTATCTAACTGCTATTAAAACTATTATCAGCCATTTTAGAGTCTTCCCTGGCTATATATAGCCAATAGTTTACATCATATGAAACTTAAAATTCAGGAAACTCCTAGAGTTTTGGAAAAAAATAGTTTTTAAGACCAATTCAAAAACATAACTAAAAATAGCATAAGCGAAAAAAATCTAGAAGCAACCCAAGATCGGCGGGGCACAATCACTGAGTGGTGGATGAACTAGATGCCATTGACTGGTCTTGAGAGAAGTTGGTGATGCAAGCATTCTTCCATTCCTCATGCACATGAGAAACACTAACAATTGTGGCATGATGTGGCAAGGTAATATGAATTATCCTCTGCCTGAGAACCTTCTTGTCTTTGCACACCTGGAAAACCTTCTGTTTGTGAGATTTTAGATTATCCATACATACCACCATCATTGCATCAATATTTTCCATTGACGTGAAATCCTCAATTGTGAGGTCTTTGTTATCTCTTATTTCTTTTATTCCTTTCTCGAACTCATGAGTCATTTCTTTAGCATCTTTGATATTTTGATTTCCCTCACTCATTAAAGTGATGTTCAGGCATTTGAGATCCTTTGTGCATTGTGTCTATTAATCCTTTCAATTCATTCAGCAAAAGGGTAGCCCCTTCATAACCTTCCCTAATTATAGAATTTTTCCATTCAATACTTTTAATGGACACATAGAGGACAGCTTCATCTAGACTCGGGATTGGTTTCTCATCTAGGAACTTGGTTACTTCATACTTTTCAATTTCACTCATCTTAATCATTATGCTTGTCTGCTTCTTCTTTTCTTTATCCCATTCTGCTAATTCAGCCAATATTTCTGAGATCAATGCCATGATAGTCCCATGGGATTTGATCAGTTGAGTGATGTAATCACCTCCACGATGGATCATACCTTGTATCCATTTATCGAACACATCAACTATAAGCTTATTTCTCTGGATTTGATCCAGGGTTTTCCTAACTTCAGGAGAGCATGGATTGAATGATTGGGGAATTTGCGCTAAAGGAAGGGGACTAGGATCTCAGACCTTTTGAATAAATTCAATCAATTTCCTAATAGTGGCTTTCATTTCTTTTTTTTCTTTCTCATCTTTGAAAGTCTAGTGCAATATCTTCTTGGTTGAAGTCTCCAGGTATTTTGTGTCTGATGCCCTAGTTGAAGCCCTGAGGTCTATCTTATCAACTATAAAGTCATCAGTAGTAGCCTCTGAGATATCTTTGTCACCCTTAGGTAGCGTGCACTCAGCTACCCAATGCCCTATTTTCTCATCTATATCGATCATGGATTCAATCCTGTTCCTTTTTGTCTTTACTGTTCCTCCCAGACATTTGTTGACCATGTCCTCCATGGGTAATGTGATCAAAAATACATTTATTTTCTTACTAATGGATTTTTCCAACCATTTGAGAGTAGGGGATAGTGTTTGTAGAGGAATATTCATTACAGCCATCGCAGGATTTCCAGCATCAGATTGACCAACCTTCAAGGCTTGTGCATCTTCACATAACACATCTTGAACATTTTGTTTTCACATTGGACTATCCATTTCATCCAAATTGATTACCTCTTTTTCTTTGGCCACTTTGTTATCTCCTTTCTTAGATCTAGTCCTTGTAACTTGTATTAATGGTGTGGTATAGGGAATGCTCTTCTTTTAAGGATTAGCCTTGAGGACTTTCTTATTTTTAGTTTTGGAATCACCTGCAGTAGAAATATTGATGTTAGAAAGAGAAGTGGGATTTTCAACAGAGGAAAGGAGTGTAGATCTTCTTGTATTATGTCTTTTTGGAATAGGAGGTTTTTGGTTGTTAATCCATCTCTCGGTCCTCTTGATTACACTAAGAGTCTTAATGGGTACACTGTCTCTTTCATCAATGCTCCAATCTATTTTCGACAGGGGTAGACCTCTAACTTTGGTTTCAAATTGGTCATCTATCACTTCTTCAGCTTCATCTTCCTCAATCCTTGTAATATCAATCTCTATATTTAGAGTGACGACTTGGCCGAGAGTAAATTTTGACCAAGCTCTCCTTCTTACTTCAAAATCATCAGTACAATTCTCCCAATAATATTCCATCCAAGGAAGATGTTGAAATTTAGAAGGCAGATTTAAATGTTGAGCCGCATAGCCTTTTCTATCAAAGTATTTTATGGCTTCAAAGGTTTTCAGATTCAACTTTGGGATTTCAAGTATTTTAGAAGGTAGATTAAAATGTTGAGCCACATATCCCATGAGCACATCTGGCTTAAGAAGAAACACTATTGGGATTTCCTAATTTCCATAGGGCCCCACTATGTACCTGACATGAAGATCTGCAAGTCTCTAACTCTTGAATGGGATGAATTCCCTCTGCCTACCTACAACCTCATAAGAGCCCATTTTGATCTAATTGGTATGTATAGTTACATAATGGGAAGGCATTATGTACATGAGCCCCACATTGAGGACCATTAGATAAATTGTGTAGATGACTATGAAGTGAGCATCTGAGACTATTTTCGGATGAGTTTGGAGTTGGCGCAGGAAACTTTGTCACTTAAAATCCCTCCAAAGGTGAAAGTTGTTGATTCTGAGGATGTCTTAGATCCTATTTACAATCTCGACAAAGTATATACTAGGATCATTTTGAATGTAGAGGTGGCATGTCATTAAAGTCACAAAAGCATGGATTTCCTGCTTGTTCCCTATGGAACCTATGCCTATGAAACAGCTACTAGAGCAGCCTTCCAAAGAGAAGAAGAAGAAGGGTGAGAAAGTAGTGAAGCCACAATTCAGAGAGGTTGCACCCTTAAAACCAGAGATAGTTTATAGGCATGAGCTCCCAATAGCATATGGCTTGGCTACTCATTCCAATAAAACTAAAACTAGAATGATAGGGAGCATAGCACCTCTAGATGCACCTTCTTCCAGTGGTCATGAGTCCTCAAGTGCAACAAAGAAAACCCCAAGATTCAAGGTAATTGGACCTAAGCTGGCTGGCATGATCAAAGGGAATGTGTAAAAAATAAAGAAAGGCTCAACCCCTACTCAGATGGACACCCTCTTAGAGGATGATGAGGATGATATGGATCAAATACCTCTCAGTAGAAGAACCCGGTCTATAGGATCCATGAAGAAGAGAAGAATAATGGAAGATGATCAAGAAGATGCCGAAGGGGAAACCCAAGAAGAACCAATAAATCTTGATGCTTTGGGTAACGATGAGTTTGATATTTTTGCTTTTGAGGGACTGCATGATTTCTAGGAGTTTGAGCAAGAGGCTCCAGCCGCAGGATAGTCAGTGTCTTTTGGTTCTTTCCCCACACAATTCACTAGTCCCCATGACAAGGTGAGAGAGGAAACTCCACAAGAGCCTCAAGAGCCAATTGAGGAAGTAATAGCAGAGGTCCAAAAGGAAACAACGGAGATAGGAAGAGACTCTTCCATTGGTGTCACTTCTGAAGAGGATGTAGCTGCACAAGTCCCCTTGGTTTCACACATAGTTCCACCTCCACCTCTGCCTATGCATCAAACACCGCTCCTACCTTCGCATCAAACACCACCAACAACTCTGTTTCCACCTCCATTTCATACCACTCCATTTCCAACTCTTCCACCTCCACTAATGCCTTCACCTACTCCCGTGGTGTCTCCTATTCCTTCTGCACTAAATATTCCTCCCCAAGTTCACATGCCACCACCGGTTCATGATGAAGCAGTAGCTCAAGGTCTTTAAGAGCCTAAGAAAGAAACAAAGATAGTTGGTGCGGAGATGGAAGAAGAACCTGAGGGATCAGAGGAGTTAGCTGATAAAGAAGATCCATTGACTACAGAAGAGCCATAGGATGAGGAAGAAGAAAAAACACATGAGGAGGGAAAGTTGAATGTGATGGAAGAATAGGAAACAGGAGAAGGAGAGGAGAGTCACAAGGAAATGGAGATAGAGCACCCAATGATTACCTCAACTCTTGTAGCTCCATATGAACCCCTAAATGCCTTTTCAAATCCCACTTGGTTCACTAAGGAGATCCATCCAAGGACGAGGGTATACACTAATGACAAAATAGACATGGTTGTGTTAGGGCGAGCATTCCATCGAGCTAGATCTAGCACCCAAGCAAGGACACTATCATATGTCACACAAGATCAAGCGGGTAGATGGAAGGAACAGGTGGTTGTTTCCACAATGAGCATCAGTACAGCTAAGGTCACTCCTGATGACTATGTTTTGGAGGAGGTAGATTTGGGAGAGCCAACCAGATAGGAGAGTAAGACTCTAGCGACCCTTGGTTTAAATCATGCTTTGGGTTTTGTGGACAAAGATGAGGAGAAGATAAAAGCCTTGATGGAGCATCACGAAGCTATTGAAAGGTTCATTCTCAAGACAATGGCTTCCATCGACTCTAATAACCCTGAGGCCTCATTACAGGCCATTTTGGAGAAGAGGGGTGAAGTAAATACAGACATTCCACATTCTTTTGTACAACCTTGTGTAGATTGGAAGGAAGATTTTGAACAGTTCACAAAGGTATCTCTCAAGAAGATTATGAGACCTTTTAGAAGAATTCTTCAAGGAATCACCTCCTTAGTAGAAATCATGAGTGAAGAGGATGGCATGGAGGAGAAGGTTTTGACACTAGAAGACCTTGTAATAATATGAAAGCAACGCTTCCAAGTTTTGGTAAAGGTATATGAAGGCTCAGAGCTAGATAATTTTGAGAAATGGATTCAAGATATAACCAAAGCATTGACTATTTTTGAAAAGGTGCTCAAAAGGTTGGATAAGAGAAGAGATAATAGTCTGCTTTTTGTAAAGGAATTGCATAAGTTCTTTGAGGGATTGGACTTAGATTTGTATGATGATGATAAAACCATGCACTCTGTGAATGTCATCATCGATTAGTACTTAGCTATATTTATGAGAGTCAAGACAAAAGAAGACCTCCAAACTTTTTATCAAAAGGAGGAGATCTAGAAAATGTTGTCTCGGGAAGAGGAGATACAAGGTTTTGCAAGAGAGTTGGTCACCTTTCGAGACAGACAACAAGAAATCCTTGAAGGAGTCAAGATGACCAACTTTGAAGAAGTACTAGAGATTTTGGACAGGTTCTATAAAGTGCATCCAGAAGAACTCCCTAGTCAATGAGTAGCCAGTCCAGACTTGGTCAAATTTTGTGCAGAGAAAATGCAGTTTTGTACTTAGCCATTTTTGTAGACCCTGTTTTTTAGCCTTTCGGCCCTAGAGAACTTTCGGCCTCTAAAAGTATGAAGTCCAAAATTTGGAAAAATAGGACTTGACACTTAGTCATTTTTGAAGCTTGGTTTTTTTGGACCAACTGTCGGGATTTGTGTATTTTTTGGCACGTCCGTCATTTAACTCCAATTATCTCAGACTTGATTTTTTAGTCAACTAGGCCTCTTTTATGGGATCGTTCCTGCATGATTTTGGGGTCTCTTTTAGTTGAGCCCACATGGAGAAGCTATAGCCAAGGATTAAGGGTAGGATTGCAAAGTTTTATGAAGAGCATGCACGAGTTCTAGCTTCATTTTGAGATGATTTATGCATGATTTGTTCTAGTTTTTGTAATGCATGAGGTTTAATTCCATGCTAGGGTAGTTTAACTTTCTCTTAGAAGTAGTTTCATTAATGTAATCTTTAGTTTAAATTTATTTCCAAGTTATAGATGCAGTCAAAACCCTAGTTGTGAAAATAAGAGCACAGTTCTATAAATTGTAATAACACAATGTAATGAGGGTTGATTTGATCATTAATGAAATACATACAGTTGGTGCTTCATTTATAGTGTGATATTTTTGCTACCTTTGCGAGATTTGTGAATGTGTAAATTTTTCATTCATTTATTTCAAAGAGCCAATTGATTGCTTGGTGATTTCAAGTCTGCAATTCTTAGTTTGGTGTTTGTTGATGTTATATTGCTTTGTTGTGATGAATTATCGAGAAGATCTTTCTTTTTGTGCTTTTAAGATAAACTTGTCTCACATGTGCACACATCTGTGGTGGCTTTGTGATATGATGATTTTTGTCTTGTCATACGTCTATGTTTATTTCTGTTGATGATTGCATCTACTTAGCTGAAGATTGTGATTCATTATGATCTCTATTTTGTGGGTTTCCTCATCTTCTCGGTCTTTTAATTCGCAAAGTGGTGTGATATTGGTTTATGTCCATTAGATTTCCTTTCAGCAATTTCTTTCAAATTCTTGTCACCCTACTTCTTACTTTCCTTTGCAAATCAATTACGGTAGATTAAATAGATTAACATTGCTTTCATTTTAAAATCTAAAAATCCAAAAAGAGAAACATTGTGGTATCCTAAAGTTTGTTTTGCAGCCTTCCTTGAGATATGAACCAGCAAAGGCCTCCTTGTTAACAGATTCACATTTGTCTTTAGTTGAGCTATCCAAGCAGTTGAGACCCAACCCAAAAGGTACCTTGAGATTGATTCACATCACTCTTTCAAGAGGGGAATTTTCCCTTCATAAATTCCTAGTCGTTGTCTTGTGTAAAAATGACGCTCAATAGAAGTGGCGCTAGAAGGAGGGCCCTCAAAAGGGAGACCCCAAAATATTGGATTGTTCTCTCCCAAAAGGTTTGAATGAGTCCTCAAATCTTCAGCAAACAAAGGGGAATTCCTTGAACTTAGAGAAGTTCACAGACCTCATAGCAATAGAACAAAGCAAGGAGAAGACGTTGCACATTAATCTAGTCTTCCCCCACTTCCAAACATTGTTGCCCCACCTGCTGCTACTCTACCACCAGCTCCAATGGCCTTTTTTGCAAATGCTTAGAGTTCCCCATTGGACCTACAAGGATAGCTCCATGAGCTACCCAAGAATCTTGACCAATTTTGTCCACGTTTCATCTATGGAGAATCTAGGATAGCGGAAGAACGCGTTCGTGCATTCAAAGAATTGTGCAATCCCAAGGAGATTTCTCATCAAGACATCGTGTGTCGCCTTTTCCCCTATACATTGGGGGAATTTTCATACAACTGGTATCTAAATTTTCCATGAGGATCCATCACTACATGGGGGGAATTTGAAACCAAGTTCCTAAATCAGTTTAAACTATATGTGGATCCGGCCAATCTTCACCACCAATTCATATCGGTGAGAAAATATCACAATGAACCAATTGCCATGTTCAATCACCTCTTTCATAAAATGTACTAGAAGCTTGAATCTCCTTATACCGTACCATTTGGGGCTTCTATACAAGTGTACCTACGTGCTTTAGATCCACCAACGTCCATATTCTTGAAAAGATTGCCCCCGGGTGACATAGACACTCTAGAGGTGTGTAACGAGGCAATCACATTTACCCAACAAATGGATCCACAAGCAGGTGGAAATTATGGTGTCCCACCAGCATTAGGGAACACTTCTATGATTGGTCCATTCATAGCAAATAATCAATTCTCAGTGCAACACACCCCAAGGCTCAATCTAGTCCCAACTCCATACCATGCTGCCCCACCACTCACCATCACTTACCTTGGATATGATGCACATAAGGCAGCCCTATGTGAACAAAAGGCTTTTGTCCCAAATGAGCTAGACCTTTCTCTAGTTAACGAGTTGGATACCATGAAAAAGTGATGAAGGGTGCTCCCCTTAATACCACAAACACATAACAGAAAGAGAGAAACAACAACAATAATATGCAAGAACAGAAAATTTGGCTTCTTATTATCTCCACAAATGTGGAATTACAAACTTTCAGAATTACAATATGCAAAGCCACATGGGCATTCCCTTACAATATTCTGTAGGACAAAGCCTCGAACTATTACCCAGAACTATTCTGAACTGCCTAAGACAATAATACAGCCTTCCTTATATAGGCAATTTCCACCGCCCGAGAAGGTTCCAGAAATTTATCCCTAAGGGCCGACCAAACTTAGAATTATTTTATTTTTCAATTTATTACATCAAAGTCGGCTCAAAATAACTTTTGAAACCCGAACAGAAATTTTGAACGAAAATTATTTTCTGCCATTTCAGGTGACCCGACTTCCGAAGATCATAAGTCATCACCAGTTGACCCGATTGAATATTATAACCCCATTTCGGAAATGCCACGAAGCGCTCTACAGGCTTGACCAGCGCAAGCGCCTGTCACCCAAATTTTTGACCTCATCCGGGGCCTCTAAAGCCTTCAAAACTGAGTTTGAAGTTTCTGTACCCTGCTGCCAATACCGAAAATCTTCAATATCTTCAAAACTACACCTGATCTAGCCATGAAACTTTGCTGGCAGACTTATATGACCAAAATGAACCTCCAAGAAAGAAATCAGATCATTCTGAGCACATACGAAAATTACCAAAAATAGTAACTTTCCATAAATAGCAGCTCTGCACAAAATAGCCCTTATTGAATATAAAAATAGAAATATTTTTGGGTGATGCAAGATTGCTCTTACACCCAGGATGCTCCTGCATCAAAAAGACATTGTCCCAGTTGACAGGAGAGATCACTGGGATGAAACTTAACCCACCTCAGAACCAGGGAAACTACCAATGCTTGGCTGCTGCCCCAAACACGTACTCCCAAAACCAAAACCACAACTATGGCAATTACAATAACAACAATGGTGGAGGTTATGGGAACCCTCCTCAAGATAAGTAGTTCGGTCACCAAAGAATGAATAGAACATGGAACACACGTCCAAATAAAGGTAGTATACCCTCTGACAATGCTAATTTCTTCAACTCATATGAGGTCAATTTCACCCAAGTTCCCAATACGCACCAATCGGACAATGAGTACCGGGGAGAGTTTGACAATCAACAAGTGCAAGATCCTGATAACTCTTAGACCCACTCCAGTGCCATGGTCTTTGATTCATATGACCTAGGCACAGGTAGAGGTTCTATTGATAACACAGTGGAGGAAGAATTTGTCTTCCATTTCAACCAAGAAAGTCAGCTGAAGTACTCCAAAGTACATGCCTTTCAGAATAAAAATAGAAATACCTATAATATTAGGAGTAGAAGAGAACCTCTAACTGATGGTATTCCCCCAAGAATGCAGCCCACTCCACCTGATCCATGGGCTAGCAATAATCCCACACCCCCGAGAGGCCCCAGTGCCACTGTCGCCCCGACAATGCAACATCAACCCACTCTGCTAAAGAATCCAATATGGGCCAATGAAAAATTTAGTGCAGTAGAGGAACTTAAGAAAGTTAGAACTAATATGCCAATGTATGACATGCTACAAAGTTGTCCTTCTCAAAGGGAAGCCCTCTTGAAGTCACTAGATCATTCCAAATCGGCCTCATCCAGCAATAACACTAGAAATGCATTCAATGTAAATGCGGCTAAGGCAATGCTAACTATGTTCAAGGATAGGGTAGAAGTACCCCCATTCTTTCTTAGCCTCAAGATCTTTGGAAAAAACTTGCATAACTATTTGATCGACTTAGGAGATTCCTGTAACATCATGTCAATATCCATATGCCACAAGCTAGGGATGAGTCCTCAACCGAGAAATAGGGTCATCATTCAACTTGACAAAATAGAGGTCAAAGTCGTGGGGGTCTTGAAGGATACACGCATACAATTGAGTGCTGACCCCAGAATCTAGGATTCCATTGACATACATGTGGTGGACATCCCATAAACATATGGAATGTTGCTCAGCAGAGAATGGACCCGATCATTGAGAGGTTGCTTCTCCATAGACTTTATGTAACTTTGGCTACCATAGAAGGGGCTTAAAAACCAAATCAAGATCAATGCAGAGCCTAAACTCAAACAAATGATAATTGAGTACAATGCCCCAAATGAAGTTTTATTCTCACAAGTTGACCTAGAGTTGTATTAGTTCGATAAGGCTTTCAAATTCTATCTCAAAGAAGAAGAGAGCTCAAACAATAGCCTGGTGCAAGGGTTGGTGAATACTCAAATTCTCAAGGAGACTCTCATAGAATTCATAGGGGGTATGATGAAAAATTTGAGACATCTTGGCTAAGATGCTGACCCAAACATACTGATGCTACCAGGGTATTATGGCCTCTACTAGACAAATCACTTAGAATTTACATACCAGGATTTCCAAGACGCGGTGGTTCAAGTAGTAAGCCAAATGTCTTGAACATCTGAGCTTACAAATGACATGATGGCACATTCAAGAGAGGATGGATCTCCTCTTTGTGAGCAACCTCAAGTTCCCAAAATTGAAGATTTTATACAGGAGGAATGGAGCTCTTCTGATGATGGTTGTCTTCCTCCATGTCATGAAGTTTGGCGCAATGTGAAAGAAAAACAAAGGATGAAATGGGTTCCCCTTTCCAAAAGAGAATACTCATATGAAGAGAAATTGGAGGTCCCGAGTGCAAGGAACCTATCACCACCTAAAACCCCCATTGAACCCCAGGTCAATGCACATCTGTCCAAGCTGACTTCAGAAGTCCAAGAGAAATCATCTTCCCATAAGAATCACCATGTCTAGAAACTTCAGTTTGACGGCTCCAAGTGTAAACAAGGAGCAGGAGCTAGGATTGAATTGGTTAATCCTCATGGGCATTCATACTACACTGCCTATCGACTATAATTCTACTACACCAACAATGTCTTCGAGTATGAGGCTCTAGTTTGGGGCCTTCTCATGGCACATGAGAAGAAGCTGAAAGCATTAGTTGTGGAAGGTGACTCACAATTGATAGTTTGGCAGATCCAAAGCTAGTATTTATGCACTGACAAGTGATTGGCTTCCTACCGCAATCATGTTTGGGATCTAATCAAATATTTCAAAGATTTTAACATCTAAAGTGTCCCAAGAAGAAGGAATATTGTTTTTGATGCTTTGGCAGTATCGGCAAGCTCTTTACAACCACTGGAAAAATCTAAATTGAAGAAATTCTCTGTTGAACTAGTGGTTGTGCTAGCTATCCTGGATAATATTAAAAACTTCCAGGCACTTCAAGATGATCAAAAGATATTGGAATTTATCATGAATGCTGGAATCTTTGACAAAAAAAGCATTGATGAAGAAGAAGATGAAATGGAAGAGTCAGATGACTTAGGGATCTTAAATTTGAAGACTAACTCCATTCTCAAAGGAATGGTAGCCCTGGAAAGGATTTTTGATAAAGATGAACATGCTCAGGAAAGAGGAAAAACACCCATAGTAGGAGGCGATGATTGAAAACTCTACAACCTAGGTACACAGTTGGAACCTAGAGAATTTTGTATTGGAAAGGTCAGTACAGCTGAAGAAAAGAAGCGGATGGTAGAACTACTCATGGAATACAAAGACATCATAGCCTAGAGTTATGAAGACTCAAAAATGTATGATCCCAATGTTATTGTGCACAACATCCCTTTGAACCTAGATGCTAAGCCCTTTCATCAAAGACAAAGGCTGGTGAACCCTATGATCGAACAAGTGATCCAAAAGGAGGTACAAAATTTGATCGATGCCAAGATTATTTTCCTTGTCCGGCATTCAACTTGGGTAGCCAACCTCATCCCAGTGAGAAAGAAAAGTGGAGAGGTGCGACTCTATGTAGATTTTTGTAATCTGAATAGGTCTTCTCAAAAGGACAACTACCCTCTGTCATCCCTTGATGAAGTACTGCAGGTGGTCAATTGTTCCCAAATGATGTCTTTCCTAGATGGTTACTCCAGGTATAACCAAGTCATCATAAAAGAAGAGGATCACCTGAAAATGGTTTTCACAATGAAATGGGGGACATTTGCTTAGCGTCATATGCCATTTGGTTTGATCAATGTAGGAGCCACTTTCCAAAGGGCTATGGACAAGGTGTTCAAAGGCTTGGTTAACAAATGCATTGTCATCTATATGGACGATCTCATAGTTTTCTCTAGGAACTGCATGGACCAAATTGAAGATCTAAAAAAGGTACTAAAAAGGTGTCGACGTTACAGGATCTCACTAAATCCTAAGAAGTGTGTCTTTGGGGTAACCCAAGGCAAACTTCTCAGGCACATCATATCTGAGACAGACATCTCAATCGACCCTGAGAGGGTTGAGGCTATTCTCAAATTGGTTCCTTCAAATAGCAGGAAGGATTTGAAATCATTCTTCAGAAAAATCAACTTCATCAGAAAATTCATCAGTGGATTTGCAGAGATAGTGCATCCGTTGAATGGTATGTTAAAGAAAGATGTTAAGATTGAGTGGAACACTCTAGCTAAATAATCCTTTGAATAAATTAAGACATCCATTGCCACTACCCTAGTCCTGGTCAACCCTGATTATCTTCTACCATTCAAGGTTTACTCCTTTGCCTCAAAGCACTCATGTCCAAGAATCCTCACGCAGAAGAAGGAGAAGATGAACGACCAATAGCTTTCATGAGTTGTCCTCTGAAGAACACAAAAATCAAGTACCCAAATCTTGACAAAAAATCATTTTCCTTGGTCAAGGCCGTCAATAAATTCAGACACTACATTCTCCAGAGTAAGGTCATTGCTATTGTTCCAGATCCAGCATTTAAATCCTTGCTAATGCAAAATGAACTGGGAGAACGAAGAGGGAAGTGGATGGTGATACTACAAGAGTTCAACATCAAGAACCAACCAATGAAATTAGTGAGAGGTCAAGGTCTTACCAAGATGATGGCAGAAATAGAGTAGGGCTTGGTGTGCCAAGTGTACACCAACGAAGGAGTGGTCACTGATATCTGGTATCAAGACATAGTTTACTATTTGTTGGAAAATTGTTTCCTAGAGGGAGTGAATGGGTCACAAAGGAGAGCACTAAAGAAGAAAATCAGTGCATACATGCTGAAAAATGGGAAGCTCTACAAATGCAATTACGAAGGCCTCTATCTATGCTGCTTAGATCGGACATAAACTAAGCAGGTTCTCACAAAATTCATGATAAATATGGTACTAGGCATAGATCAGTAGAAGCTACAGCCCATCAAATATTGAGAGCTAGCTATTACTAGCTGACTTTGTTCAAAGACACTCATGAGCATGTACGCTCTTGTCATGTTTTTTAGACCAATGCCATACACGAAAGACATCTAGTGATGCCCCTACAACCGGTTTACGAGGTACATCCATTCGCCCAATGGGGGCTAGATTTCATGGGAATGATTAATCCTCCATCATCTGCAGGGCATTAGTACATCTTGACCATGACCAATTACTATACGTGCTAGACAGAGGCGCAGGTTCTGAAAAACTGTACTACTGAGGTGATAACCAAGTTCCTAGAAGAGTTCATCATCACGAGGTTTGGCATGCCTTTGTTTTTGGTGTGTGACAATGCTCCTTATTTTTCATCTGCAACTCTCATTCAATGGGCCTTTGAGAACCAAGTAATTCTTAAATTCTCATCCAATTACTATCTGCAAGGGAACGGAGTCACTAAATCAACAAACAAGAACTTAACCATAGTAATGAAATGCTTGTTGGACGATAATCCCAGGGATTGGCACAATCAGTTAAAATATGCTCTATGGATGGATCACGTGAGAATCAAGAATACCTTAGGGACCTCTCCCTACCAACTTGTCTACGATCTGCAACCTATTTTTCCAATGAACCTAAAAATACCAATTCTAAGATTTATGGATCAATACGTCAAGGGTGAGGATCAGGTACAGATTCACCTCATGAACTTGCTAGATCTTGAGGAGAAAAGAACCATGCCTTTGGAGAATGTGGCCAAACATCAAGTTGTTGTCAAGCATTGGTTTGACAAAAGACCAACAATAAAGGCCTTTAGGATTTCTGATCTAGTCCTAATGTGGGATAAAGCAAAAGAGAAACTAGGCAGCCACACTAAATTTCAACATTTGTGGATAGGCCCTTTCTAGATTGCAAAAATTTTGGGAGAAAATACTTTTCAGATTAGTTCTCTTGATGGAGAACTAGTTCCATTGCCATTCAATGGTCAATTTCTCAAGCACTACTTTGGGTCTTGACTGGCCCTTGCATAATTTCATATATTCTTGTACTTTAGGGTCTTTCTTTTATGTCTTTTGGGTCTTGTCATTTGCATCTTTTCATTTGGTCTTTGTTGGTAGGAGGTAGATGCTTCTCAAGTTTAGTGGTTAGTTCCAGGTAGTCCACACAAGAGTTAAAGGTTTTCCTTTGTCAAACCCTTTGATGTAGTTTCGTCTTGCAGCGAGCCAGATACAGAGATCGGAAGTAAGACATTTTCTTTTCAGACTTCTCGAAAGGGTTCATCAAAACCAACCATCCTCAACACTAAAACACATTTAAAAGGGATCCTGGGTCATGAGCCTCCCATGATAGGATTTTGGTCGGAGTCAAAAAATGCTCATGGTCGTGGAGGAGGTCAGGAGTCAGAACCCTATCTTAACTAGAACACAGACTAAAAAAAAAGAGCAAGAAAGCAAAAAGGAGGAACACATAAAGACAAGATTGATAGCAAAGAAAGATCCAAGCTAGGGTAGCACAGTCTAAGCGATGCCCTGGTTTTGAAAAGAAAAAAGAAAGAGAGCAAAGAAACAATACCCAATAAAAGTCGAAAGGAATACCAAAGTAGTAGATGTTGAAACAAAGAAGAAGCAAACCATTCAGAATCCAATGGTCCAGGTTTCAAGATAACATATGTCAAGTCTAAGATCCCTCCAGAGGAGTTTAAAACTTCAAATAAAGCATGTCTGGAGTAAGGGAAGGTTAAATTGACTCTAGGCTAAATTTGACCCAGTGGGCAGTGATCTGACGATGGTTGGTTGATAATCAACAGAAGCTTAAGGTGAAGGATTCCTGAGAAATTTAAACGCACATAAACACACACTAGATGTAGATGTTATGATGTCCACAATCATGATGATGTTAAGATGATCATTTTGGCTGAAGGATTTGTGTCTGGTTCACTGTAGGACGGGGTTGTTTCAAGGTGGAATGGCTCTAGGAAACTCAGGTTGTTTCCCTTTCTTTTGTTGGGGCTATTTTTTGTCGTCCCACAACCGCACTCCCCTTTTTTCCTTTTTGGCTTCAGGGGCCCCCTTATTTTTTAGCTTGTCCTTAGTTTTTGTTTGTTTGTCAGTTTTTTTCTGAGTCCAGTTGTTTTTTTTTTTTTAAGTTTTCAACTGTGTTGCAATTTTGCACTTTCGGAGGTTTGAAAGTGCGACAAGTCCGAAAGGGTGAAGAGGCTAATTTAAACTTGGCATTTTTTGAAACCTCTCAAGTTTTGAACTTTTAGATGTCTAAAAAGTTGAGAGGTCTGACTCCCCAAAAGGGAGTCATCCTTTCGGTGTTTCGGCCTACATCACCCGCCGGTTTGCCTATATAAGGTGGTGAGGGTTTTATACCTTCATTTCTTCATTGTGCAGCTCATCATTTTCAAAGTTTTTTTTTTGTTTGTCTTTTTTGGTCTTCACTCCCACCTCATTGTCATCGTCGTCTAGTTTCTTCTAGGTTGGTGCCCCCTCGTCCCTTCTTTCCGCTCTTTGTTTTGTTCGGTTTTGTTTTCAATTTTTTAGATAGGTTTGTTTTTGCATAGGTCTAGCTAGGTTTTTGGTCATTCACTAGGGTTAGGCATATTGTGTCAGTCCGGTCTTACCTCAGGGGTTGTGAGGTTATCCCCTCTAACCCCTTGGCCCCGAGTTCGTGGTCGAACTCATTGTCAAACTCATTTTTGAGTCCAACACTAAAACCCTCATTTTGGTGTTCTCGAGCATCCGAGTTACGGACCTTCATGGCCTGAAACTTTGGGCTTTCTTCAAAATAAATTTGCCTAAGTGCCAGAGCTTTCGACATTTCGGTGTTGTCGCACACCGAAACATTCCTTCCTTCGATTCTTCGAAACCGTCAAAGTCTTAAAAGAAGACTCCAAAGTTGACTAAGGCACCAACTCCCTTTGGTGTTTCAGAGGTTTTTCCCACTGAAACTCTTTCTCTTCTGATTCACCGAAGTTCAAAAAGGGACATCACAAATAGTTTCAACTCATTAAGCCTCTTTTCTCTCTTTCAGCCCATTCGGCCTTTCAGAGGTCTGGCACCTCCAAAGGTCCGAAAGGCCAAAAGTGGTTTTCAAAGCTCTTTCAAGCTTAATTTGTCAAATCATTTTAATCTTTTTCTCTTTTATGGTAGGCCATGGTTACTGATTCATGTCCTTGCTCTTTGCAAAAATGGCAGAAAAGATTATGTCCCTAGCCATGAAGTAGCAGTTCAAGGGATATCATTTGTCTTCCAAAGTTAGTAATCTACATGCTCAGATCACAGATACTGACATTGGCCACATCAGTGGGAATGACTAATTGGTCAAATGTGCCCAACTAGAAGGGAGATCTGAGGACTACACTTCATTAGTACATTTCTCTTTGGTGAATGTGGCAACGCATCCAAGCTCCATCTTGTCTTTGGACTTGATAAACACTTTGGCAAGTCACTATGTACCTGATGAAAGAATGGTAAAGAACAGCATGGGTGAAGTGGTCCTAGATCTAAGGCCGGATAATATTGAAGATGTCTTCCACTTGCCAAAAGGGGTCGACAAGTTTTACAACTTTCACATCAATAAGGGAATGGAATTCTACAACAAGGATGTTTCACAAGCTCATAATATAGTCAACAATGAATACCTCATACAGTCCCTACCCAAGAACAAGTTGGACCGAATAGACATGCAGAGAGGGTACATGAGGGAATATATCCAAGCAGTCATCACCATGATCAACCGGGTGTATGGGTTGCCCAAGTCTAGTCAGTTGAAATCATGGATGATCATGCTCATAGAAAAGATAAGGGAGCGGTAGGCAAGGTTTGATTGGGCCACTATCCTTAGTGACAATTTGGATGAGCAACTAGTTAGAGTAAAAACAGACCCACATTTCTACATGACATCTTATGTTGTGTATCTATTGGCTGCTAGGGTAGTATACCCAGGGTTAACAAAGGTTGGGGTTATGGGAGAACTACATACATGGTCATTCACAATGTACCATTGTACCCACAGTTGGTTAGGAAGGAGTTCTACACCCACAATAGCCCAGATTTCCGTACAGTCAATGATGCCTTTTTTTTGTTATCATATGCTCCATAGAGGGAGACTATGCTAAAAGAATGTCAAATGAGGCTGGTGCTAAGGTCAAGGCCCTTGGGGCATTTTACATTTAGTTTAGAACCTTCACATGCATCTGGGTGGCAGGGTGTATCTTGGCCCCTAAGAAGCTACCTAGGTATCCTTCTTCTAGAGTTGTCTTGTTGGAGATAACGACTCAGTGGTCTAATGCCCATGAGCACATCCAGCATAAGAAGAAACACTATTGGGATTTCTTGATTTCCATAGGGCCCCACTATGTACCTGATATGAAGATCTTCAAGTCTCTGACTCTCGAATGGGATGAATTCCCTTTGCCTACCTACAACCTCATAAGAGCCCATTTTGATCCAATTGGTACGTACAGTCACATAATGGGTAGGCATTATGTACATGAGCCCCACATTGAGGACCATTGGATAAATTGTGTAGATGACTATGAAGTGAGGATCTATGACTATTGCCGAATGAGTTTGGAGCTGACACAGGCCATTTTTTCACTGAAAATCCCTCCAAAGGTGAACGTTGTTGATTATGAGGATGTCTTAGATCCTATTTAAAATCTTGACAAAGTATATACTAGGGCCATTCTAAATGCAGAGGTGGATAGAGATGAAAATGATGATATTGATTAAGGCTAGGCATGTCATTAAAGTCACAAAAGCATGGATTTCTTGCCCATTCCCTATGGAACCTATGCCTATGAAATAGCTACCAGAGCAGCATTCCAAAGAGAAGAAGAAGAAGGGTGAGAAAGTATTGAAGCCACAATTCAAAGAGGTTGTACCCTTAAAACCATAGATGATTTATAGGTATGAGCTCCCAATAGCATATGGCTCAACTACTCATTCCAAGACAACTAAAACTAGAATGACAGGGAGCATAGCACCTCTAGATGTGCCTTCTTCTAGTGGTCACAAGTCCCCAAGTGCCACAAAGACAACCCCAAGATACAAGGTTATAGGACCTAAGCCGGTTGGTGTGATCAAATGGAATGTGTACAAAATAAAGAAAGGCTCAATGCCTATTCAGATGGACACCCTCTTAGAGGATGATGAGGATGATATGGATCAAATACCTCTTAGTAGAAGAACCTGGTCTATAGGATCCATGAAGAAGAGAAGAATAATGGAAGATGATCAAGAAGATGTTGAAGGGGCAACCCAAGGAGAACTAATAAATCTTAATGCTTTGGGTGATGATGAGTTTGATATCTCCACTTTCAAGGGACTTAATGGTTTCCAGGAGTCTAAACAAGAGGCTCCAGCTATAGGATAGTCGGTGTCTTTTGGTTCTTTCCCTGCACATTCACTAGTCCCCATGACAAGGTGAGAGAGGAAACTCCACAAGAGTCTCAAGAGCCAATTGAGGAAGTAATAGCAGAGGTCCAAAAGGAAACAATGGAGACAAGAAGGGACTCTTCCATTGGTGTCACTTCTAAAGAGGATGTAGTTGCACAAGTCCCCTTGGTTTCACACATAGTTTGACCTCCACCTTCACCTATGCATCAAACTCTGCTCCCACCTCCTCATCAAACACCACCAACAACTCCACTTCCACCTCCATTTCATACCACTTCATTGCCAACTCCACCACCTCCACTAATGCCTTCAACTACTCCCTTGGTGTCTCCTACTCCTCTCATACTAAATATTCCTCCCCAAGTTCACATGCCACCACCAGTTCATGATGAAGCAGTAGCTCAAGGTCCTCAAGAGCCTAAGAAATAAATAGAGACAATTGGTGAGGAGATGGAAGAAGAACGTGCGGGATTAGAGGAGTCAGCTGATAAAGAAGATCCACTGAATATAGAAGAGCCACGGGCTAGAGAAGAAGAACAAACACATGAGGATGGAGATTTGAATGTGATGGAAGAATAGGAAATAGGAGAAGGATAGGAGAGTCACGAGGAAATTTAGATAGAACACCCAAATGATTACCTCAACTCTTGCAGCTCCATATGAACCCCTAAATACATTTTCAAAGCCCACTTGGTTCACTAAGGAGATCTAGCCAAGGACTAGGGTATACATTGATGACAAAGCAGACATGGTTGCGTTAGGGTGACCATTCCATCAAGCTGGATCTAGCACCCAAGAAAGGACACTGTCATATGTCACACAAGATCAAGAAGGTAGATAGAGGGAATAGGTGGTTGTTCCCACAATGAGCATCAGTACATCTGAGGTCACTCCTGATGACTATGTGTTGGAGGAGGTAGATTTGGGAGAGCCAACCAGAGAGGGGAGTAAGACTCTAGCTACCCTCGGTTTAAAGCATGCTCTGGGTTTCATGGACAAAGATGAGGAGAAGATAAAAGCCTAGATGGAGCATAACAAAGCTATGAAAAGGTTCATTCTCAAGACAATGGGTCCCATCGACTCTAATAACCCTAAGGCCTCATTACAGGCCATTTTGGAGAAGAGGGGTGAAGTAAATACAAACATTCCACATTCTTTTGTACAGCCTTGTGCAGACTGGAAGGAAGATTTTAAACAATTCACAAAGGTATCTCTCAAGAAGCTTATGAGACCTCTTAGAATAATTCTTCAAGGAATCACCTCCTTAGTAGAAATCATGAGTGAAGAGGATGGCATGGAGGAGAAGATTTTGAAGAGGGAAAAGACACTGGAAGACCTTGTAATAATACAGAAGCAATGCTTCCAAGTTTTGGTAAAGGTATATGAAGGCTCGGAGCTAGATAATTTTGAGAAATGGATTCAATATATAACTGTTTCATTGACTATTTTTGAAAAGGTGCTCAAAAGGTTGGATAAGAGAAGAGATAATAGTCTACTTTTTGTAAAGGAATTGCATAAGTTCTTTGAGGGATTGGACTTAGATTTGTATGATGAGGATGATGATAAAACCATGCACTCTATGAACTTCATCATCAATCAGTACTTAGCTATATTCAGGGGAGTCAAGATGAAAGAAGACCTCCAACAAATGTTTAATCAAAAGGAGGAGATCTAGAAAATGTTGTCTCGGGAAGAGGAGATACAAGGTTTTGCAAGAGAGTTGGTCACCTTCCGAGATAGACAACAAGAAATCTTTGAAGGGGTCAAGATGACCAACTTTGAATAAGTACTAGAGATTGTGGATAGGTTCCATAAAGCACATCCAAAAAAACTCCCTAGTCAATGAGCAGCTAGTCCAGACTTAGTCAAATTTTGTGCAAAGAAAATGCAGTTTTGTACTTAGCCATTTTTGCAAAGCTTGTTTTTTGGCCTTTCGGCCCTAGAGAACTTTCGGCCTCTAAAAGTACGAAGTCCAAAATTTGGGAAAAGAGAACTTGACACTTAGTCATTTTTTAAGCTTGGTTTTTTCGAACCAACTGTCAGGATTTGTGTGTTTTTTGGCACGTCCGCCGTTTAACTCTAGTTATCTCAAACTTGATTTTTCAGTCAACTGGGCCTCTTCTATGGGATCATTCCTGCATGATTTTGGAGTCTCTTTTAGTTGATCCCATGTGGAGAAGCTATAGCCAAGGATTAAGGGCAGGATCGCAAAGTTTTATGAAGAGCATGCATGAGTTCCAGTTTCATTTTGAGATGATTTATGCATGATTTGTTCTAGTTTTTGTAATGCACGAGGTTTAATTTCATGCTAGGGTAGTTTAACTTGCTCTTAGAAGTAGTTTCATTAATGTAATCTTTAGTTTAGATTTATTTCCAAGTTTTAGATGCAGTCGAAACCCTAGCTGTGAAAATAAGAGCACAACTCTATAAATTGTAATAACACAATGTAATGAGGGTCGATTTGATCATTAATGCAATATATACAGTTGCTGCTTCATTGATAGTGTGATATTTCTACTATCTTTGTGAGATTTTTGAATGTGTGAATTTCTCATTCGTTTATTTTAGAGAGCCAATTGATTGCTTGGTGATTTCAAGTTTGCGATTCTTATTTCGATGTTTGCTTATGTTATATTGCTTTGTTGTGACAAATTACCGAGAAGATCTTTCTTTTGGTGCTTTTAATATAAACTTGTCTCATGTGTGCGCACATTTGTGGTGGCTTCATGATTCGATGAGTTTTGGCTTATCATACGTCTGCGTTTGTTTCCGTTGATGATTGCATCTACTTAGCTGAAGATTGTGATTCATTCTGATCTCTATTTTATGGGTTTCCTCATCTTCTCGGTCTTTTAATTCACAAAGTGGTGTGACATTGGTTTATGTCCATTAGATTTCTTTTCAGCAATTTCTTTCAAATTCTTGTCACCCTACTTCTTACTTTCCTTTGCAAATCAATTACGGTATATTAAATAGATTAACGTTGCTTTCATTTTAAAATCTAAAAATCCAAAAAGACAAACATTGTGGTATCCTAAAGTTTGTTTTGCAGCCTTCCTTGAGATACGAACTAGCAAAGGCCTCCTTGTTAACAAATTTACATTTGTCTTCATTTGCGTTATCCAAGTGATTAAGACCCAACCCTGAAGGAACCTTGGGATTTATTCACATCACTCTTTCAAGAGGGGAATTTTCCCTACGTAAATTCCTAGCTATTGTCTCGTGTAAAACCGACACTCAACAGGTACCAAAAATAGACTGAGAAGAAGGAATGGTCCATCTCTCGTATGGATCCTTCTCAGGAATACCCATTGCAGTTAAAATGACATCTCTATTATGTAAACTAAAGGGCTTCCATCTATCTTTTTGATGCATTTTTCTTCCATGCTATACCTTCTGGCGCATTCCACTACTAGCTCTGGGCATGGAGTCACTGTGGGAAAAGAAGCAGCTTTTGCCAAACCACTCTGAATTACTGTCTCTATCATAGAACCTAGAATAGGGTTTTTAACCTTGCTCCTAATTTCTTCTAGTGCTCTTGACTATATTAATGTATCATCACACTCAGGAAGAGAACTTATTAAAGGAGAAGTGCCCCCAAAATTTGGAAGTGGAGGTTTCATGACGACCCAACACAAATGGAAGGGAACAGAGAAACACAGAAGCTCTAAAGGGTATTTTAAATTTCACAATACAAACAGCTTCAATTTGAAACCAGAGCACCAAGAAGAAATGACTAACCTATTATTTCATGCAGCGCATTAAGCTTTGAGAGGAAAAAGGTACCTCATCTGTTATGTTATCCTTGCCTTCACCAGGAGAAATTTTATGTTACAATGGATAAAATAACTAAGTATCACCCATTTATTTACCAAATTGGTCACAAGATTGCAGGAGATTCATAATAAAAGATGAAGTGATGGCCCAAAGATTTAGTTAATGATGATAGGAGGTTTTCTTGATTGCCGCATTAACTATCTATGATTTCCCATGAGTGAAATGACATTTAAATGTCACTTCTCTTAATGATTATATCCACGCCATGCGCGGATGCCATATTCTCTGCCAGCTGTCACTTCAATCACATCACCGCTGCCTATTTTCCCTCTTGGCTTGAGAGCATCCATTGAACTTTGAACTTCGAACAAAGAAAGTTCAAAGTTTGAGTTCAATTAGGAACAAGACACAACTACCCTTTGGTATGTTTAATAAAGCAAAACTAGCAACTATAAAGAAAAATTAATGATGAATAAAACATTTTCGCAAATTGACAGAATCAGTTAAACCTTGAACTTTGAACTAAGATAGTTCATGGTTCAGAGTTCAATGTTAGGATGTGCTTTGCAAAAACAAACATGCCACTAAGTTCATAATAAAGAAAAAGGAAAACAAAACATACCGTGAGGTGTTATTGAACCTTGAATCTTGAACTAAGGATAGTTCAAGGTTCAAGTTCAATCGACAAGAGGTACATGCAAAAAGGTCAAAAATGAACTTTGGTAAAAATGTATTCTGAAAAAGATTATGGGGTGATTTTTGAGAAGATTAGAGCCATGAATAATAACAAAAAATCAGGGGTAACAATATATATATATGTGTGTGTGTGTGTGTGTGTGTGTGTCTAAAAATACTTGAGTAAAATACATAAATTCCATCAAGTCAAAATCATCATGTATACATCATATATCATATATATCTCATCTAGTGCATATACATGAGATCAAAAGGTCACTCAAAACAAGACTATATCTACTCCATCTCTGGAGTCACTCCAATCACCTCATTTGTCGGCATCAGTGTTTGTGTCTCTTTTTCCTGTTCTTGTCCTCTATCTCCTCCTAAGTCCCCAAACCTCTTTTGAGTGTCTCCTCATATAGGCCCCCTGATGCATCCTCAACCTGTCTCTTGTCACATGTCACCCTGCTCTCTACACCTGGAGTCACTTCTCTATCATCCTTCTCTAACTTGGATGACCATATTGGAGTCTTTGTTTTATCCCCTAATCTTGATGGCATCCCCTTTCTAGCCACTCCTAAGCTCATTCATGTAGGTACCTATGGTGATGGCATACTCTGTCATGCCTTATGATGGGAGATGTTGCTCCTCTTTGAGTTCCTACTACTTCTTCTAACCCATTTGTTTCTCCTTTTTTATCCCCACTTCTCTAAGATGATCCCTTACTCTTGTTGGACCTCTTTAGTGGCATTTAATCTTGTCTCCTCTCAGCTGCCATGGAAAACTCATAAGTTATCATGTACTATGCTTCCTCTCCCTAGCTCCTCTATCTGCTTCACATGATCTAAAATCAAGGCTAACACCCCCTCACCAATACCTCCTCATGTCGCTCTTTCCCCTCCCATGGCTTCATCCCTCTCCCTCCTGACCTCCTCCAACTGTCTCCTCAAATGCTCCATATCTCTAGCCCGCCTCCATTGTGCGGCCTCCATGGCATCTTGTGCCTCCTCTAGGACCACCATTTTTCCAATAGCTATGTCCCTCTCCTCAGTCATTTTCCTCGAGCCACCTCTTAGTATCATTATCTATGTTGTATGTCTCCAACTCCCCCCTCAATCCATCCCACTCTTCCCTTAGCTCCCTTAACTCCTCCCTTAGCCTATCCCTCTCCAACACCACTGCACCATGTAAACTAAATAAAATGCCCTCAAAACCTCAATATTCTCACCCTATAAGGCTCCCCATGATGTTTTCCATGCATCCCCTGTAGTCTCTCTTTCTCCTCCGTCAACTCCACAATCTGACATTAAACACTCTCTAACTGAACTCTCAAGGTCTCCATCACCTCTTGTTGATGTTTTACATTATAGCAACGTTGTGTTGCATACTCAACTAATTTCTTGTCTATCCTCTATGTTTGTCTCGTACTCCTCGGTGGCACTATACTTAGTCTCAGTAGAGGGCCTCCACTCCTCTTCATCAGCCATCGTGTCCTCACTCCCCCTATAATAGACCCCTCTACAATATATGACTCCTCATATGTCTCAGCCCTCATCCTTTGTCTCCCTATTCTCTTTATCATCGACTAATCTACCTCTATTTCATCTACCTCCATCACCTCTACCTCTTGTAACTCCTGCTCTACTACCTCTCCCTCATCCCCTTCATCAGTCATCTCCACTATCCCCTCCTCTACCTCATCATCTCCTCCCCCTACTACCCTAAGTAGAAACCTACCTCCTCTACCTCTCTTTGTGTGTCCTCAGCACATGATTGCATGTCTCCTTCATACATGTGGTGATGCTATTCCTACAACCCCTACACATGTTGGTGCATGTGTATCCTGCCATGCATCATACCTATTGGCAATCCCTAGGTCATCTACTCCACCCATTGGATCCCATAGCTCCCATGAATATCTCTTCACTCACGATGAGCCTCACATTGTTCATTGTTGTCCCCCATAATCTCCCCTCCAATGACAGTCATGCAAGTATTTGTGATGGTTTTGCTATGTCCTCTCTCACCTCAAACTATTTCATAACCCGATCATACCTATACCAATCTATCACATACTCCCTCATATCTTGTATGTACGACAAATTCATGTATGGTAACTCATCTACATCCTCTACCCATCCTATAATGTCTTAATACGGCCTCCATGTGATTTTTAATGCATCCAACTCATCTAAAATTATTCTCCATTGATCTACAGCCAATCCCACATACCTCAGCAATCCTCTCCATCTAAACACCACTAGCTCATTTGTCGTCCTCTTTGTCCTCTCCCACACTAGCTAAGAAACCGCTATATGCTCCCACGGCCATACTTGTAATAGGATCATGTATCTTGTGCTCTTCAAATCGTGGTAGCATATCATGTGTAACTCTTTGTATAGCTCTACTAGCATCAGTGTCCCCCATGCCACCCGCCTCCATTGGCACACTACATCTACTACCAATTACACTCATCCTAGTGAGATCGATCATCCTCCCCTATCTAGTGTCATAAAACAACCCACCAATGTGCATATGTACGCAATCATGTATCTATTTTGGCTCGTGTGTGCTCGCGCTACTCCCAATACCATTGTCTTGTTATGCACTGGTACATATATCCTCCCTAGTAATTGTTGCAATGCTTGTGCATGTAGTACATCTCGCGTGGCTACCTGCGACCCCCTAATCAGGAGCCAAAATATCATGTAAATGTCCTATGTCGTCACCGTTATCTCCCCTATTGGGGGATAAAAAGTAAAAGTCCCTGGCCTCCATCGCTCTGCTAGAGTAGACACTAGTCAACTGTGTGTCCAAATATTCAGCATTTGAGCCAAATACCCTAGTCCCAACTCATCTACCAAATCCCACTACTCTGGTCCAAATGCCTCTTCCACTCGCAACATTGATGACCACAAATCCCATACTACTAGCACATCCATGCTCCTCTACACAATCACCACAACTTGCCAATCCATCATATCCACTAATTTTGTCAAAAAGTCCTACTTGTAAGAAAATAATCTCCCACCATGTCTTCGTCTCTCAATTTTCTCATCACTAACTCCACATGTTCCCCCCATCCTAACCTAAATAACCCCACACTAACTTCTTCCCCTCATCCCTTCCACTCCTTCACTTTCTTCTCCCCATTGTCCTAGTTCAATTGCCCCACCCTCACCTCCCCCTTATCCTAGTCCAATCCCCCTTCCTCCCACCATCCCCTTTCCCTCATCCCACCATCCCTTTTTCCCCCTTTTCGGCCCTCCCCTTCTTGTCTGTTCCCTTTTCCATTCTTCATTCCCTATCAACCCTTTACCACATTTGCTTACACCTCACCCAACCACCCCTCTCTCTCCCCCCACCTTATCTACCTTACCTAAGCACATCCAGATAAATACAATGTGTATCCACAACTACACCTTACCTATCCACGGAAAACTCTCGTTTCACTCACATCGCCCTCCCCTTCCCCTTTGATTTGCCTATTTTTTGGTGATTCTATTATTCCACATAGTATATCCACCGACAACCACTATAGATTCTCTTTAGCACTCAATCTTGCCCACATCCCCCTCCTCGCTATGATACATGCATTCGCTCATAGCCAAAGTGCATCTACTCACATCCTTGGCACTTTCTATGAGTTTTATCTTACTCTCGTACTACTTTTTGCCTACCCAAAGGTGTATCTTCCATCAACTAGTGCTTATCCATTGTATTGATTCCCCTTCACTATTCGCCTAACACCCAACCCACTTCCCTCCTTTTCACTCTTCTTAGCACATCTGCTAAACTACAGAGCGCATCTACAACAAACTTTACACCCGACCTGCGGCCTCGGCTCAATCTGGTGTTTTCGTTGTTTCCCATTCGGCGAATCTACTAATAGCTTGTCATTGTAGTTTCATGTTTAGCAGATCTGCTTACCAGTATCCCATGACCCCACAACTGTAGTTTTAGTTTCATGTTCCACGTGCTGAAAAAGTGCATAAAAGTACATGCAACCCAAAAAACAAATGTATGTATGCAGGGGGCTGATCACTGCCTTTGTGCCTCACGTCAAACCACGTCAATCTGATGCTCTAACTGCCCATACGCAGTTATTTTCTCCAATTTCTTGTTTTCTCTCCTCCAGTCAAATTTCTACACTTGTCGGTGCAAAATGACTTGCCAAAAGTTATTTTTTGCTATTATAGGGTGTTTTTTACCCCTTTCATCTTCTTTTGGCCACCATTTCCTCATACGAACTTTGATTTTGGCATTGTTCGCACCTACGAATCCTATTTTTCATGTAGTTTCCTTTTCTGCCATCTTTTTGTGCTCACTCTCTTTTGGAGAGCCCGTCCAGGGACTTTTCTCTCCCATTCACCCTTTCAATGGGACATCACCTAAGATTTTAACTCAGTTTTGTCATCTTGGGCATGTCACCATTTCATTGTGTCATTTATGTTTTGTTTTTCTTTCAACAATGTTATTTTAACGTCATTTTGAAGAAGGGCAAAATAGACACTCAAATCCGAACACAATTAATTTATTTAATTAATTGACTGTCTTCTATAGTCTTAGGTAAATTTTATTAAATTTACCTAACGCCCTATCCTATTTAATTAAATGAACATTTTGTTTTACTTAATTAAATAATTGTTAGAGTAAAGTATTAATTGTGTTAATTAACTTTACTCCCTTCTTAAGATGTCACATTTTTTGTTTTAGTTGTTTTTATTTAAACCTCTCTTGCATTGGTAGTTTTATATTTAAAACACTCATGCACTAGTTGTTTTAAATATAAACTTGCATGCATTAGTCTTGTAATAATTGAACTAATTATTACATGCACTTTTGCTTTTTAGGGTTTGCCTTTCAAAGCTTTCGATCTCCTTTATATTCTTTATATTGTAGATTTGTATTGCTCAAATCCTACAATAATTAATCTCTATTCTTCTATAGTCCTATTGATTGAATGGCTAGCCTATTTAATTAATCTTTATTTGCCAATCCCTTTAGATAAATTAATTTATTTAAATTGTATATAAGGCTCAATCCTATTTAATTAAATATATATCCCTATTTAATTAAATAGACCTTTCTTCTATTTTAAATTTAAAAGAAATTCAAAATCCAAATTCCCTCCCACTTGCATATTCCTAACCTATCCACTTGTGTCACATTAATCCTACTTTAATTAGCTAAATCCCCCCCCCCCATTTACCTAATTAACCCCCTTTCACTCTCTCTCTGTCACTAACACTTTCCTAACCCATCCACTTGCCCTCTAATTAACTAAGTCATTTAAGCCTAAATCCTCACTAAACATGTGCACATTCCTAATCATAAAGATTAGGGAAAAGGCAAAGTCAAACTTGTTACTTTCCCTCCAAATCCCAATTAAATGCCATTAAAGCCCTTCATAAATGAATTTGACTTAGGGTTTTGAGACATAAAAGCCATTTATGGTAAGTCTCTTCAAATTCCTTCAACCACCTTCCATTAATGCACAAAAGCCCTAACCTCTTGAACACTTAATCAAAATATCCTCTCATTCCTTTCATATCTCATCCTAATTATTGAAGTTCAACTTATGCATTTTTTAGAGCTCTATGTATCTTGTGCAAACTTTGAGGTCATTTTCAGGTCTACCTTACTAGCTTGAGCAATAATGGAGCATTTTGTTGTTGTCATGTTGTCAAAATCGTGAGCACACATGCCATCCTACAATCGTGGACAAATTGTTGCATTAAACATGCTACAATAGGGTTTATTATGGTTTGCATCCTTGTTGTTTATTGTCTCTTTATGTCTAATCATGTATGTTGCTTTGAACTTGTGTTATGAGTGTTTTTATTTGTTATTTGCATTCCTTTGGTACACATTTCCTTGCACACAAAAAGATGCAACACTTTAATATACGTTAGTTGTTAGGGGCATTCCATGTAATTACTTTCATGGGAAAATGGGAAGGAACTTCCCCTTCCCTACACTCAACAGAGGTCATTTTAGTTTTATTTGTTGTTGCCCCGTCTTTCTTTCTTAATTCTAAGCGAGATTTTCTTTTTCTTTTTTTAGAGGTTTTTGCACAACCTAGTTTTGCATTGCTTGGGTTGCCATGACATATGCCTAACAATCCTAACATATTCCATGGCATATGCCCCTAACATTCCATTTAATTATTTTCATGGCAAAGTGGGAAGGAACTTCCCCTTCCCTACATTCAACAGAGGTCATTTTAGTTCAATTTGTTGCTACCTTGTCTTTATTTCTTAATTCTGAGAGACTTTTTCTTTTTCTTTTTTTAGGGGTTTTTGCACAACCTAGTTTTGACTTGCATGGGTCGCCATGAAATATGCCTAGCAATCCTTCTATGGCTTCTGATTTCGTGTCCAATTATTTGTCCTCTATGTTCTTGTCAGTCTCTGAATCCTCTGACTCTTTCTCTAATAATTCCATAATTTGTTTGATAAATTGTTGTTTCTCATTTTCATCCTCTAATTGTTCTTCTTTGAAAACATCTTCCATAATGACATATGAAACCTTTAATCTATAGACATATCTCACACTTTGTTGTCTCTCGCTTCTTTGTTTATATTTTCTTGCCCCATCCTATTTTATTCAATTGGTAATTTTTTATTCTAATCTACATACTCTTGCTCCCTACTTCTCCTTCCTTTCTATTTTCAGCCCTTCCCTAGTCTATATTTTGTTGGAAAACTTCTTTCCTAGGTAAGTGCACCAAGATGGTGTGCAAAAAAGTTGTCAACCACCCAAAAATTAGCAAAACAACCTTAACGCGACCAACTTATGTTAAATTCAAATAACCCACTCGCACTTAGGTTTGGAAAATTTCTAACCCAAGAAAAAGGCTAGTTAATAGGCTTGGATAACAAAGTTGAGGCTTGGGAGCTTCTTTTCCCTCTATTTCCCTTTTTTCACGTGTTTTGTTCTTGGAAACAAGTTTCTCAACTTCCTCATCATCAGGTTTACACGTCATCAATTGAGTATTTGGAAAAGTACCACCATAATTTCACATGTCTGATGAGCTTTCTAACCATGTAATTTTTTGTATTTTTGGATAACATTAACATATTGTTGATTAATTTGTTTTACCAATGGCTTTATTATTCTCATAGACGTGTACCATTTTTTTTAATACCTTTCGATCTACTTGACCAAATTTAAAACAAGTTATATATTATTGTTGTACACTTGATTGCTTACTTTTAAAAAAAAGAAATTTTTATTTTTTTATTTGATGGAAGTTATGTTTCACGCATGAATAGGCATTTGATATCCAAGATGTCCTCACTTGAAAAAATTATTCAAATAAATTCTCAAAAAAAAATTACAAAAAATAGACAACTTTTAGCTATCTTTCTACCTAAGGATTTTTTTTAATACAATAAATATAACTATGACATTTTTGATGCACACACCAAACATTGTTGTATTTTTGTAAAAAAATGAAGAACAAGTTTTTGTGCGCATGGAATTTGACCCTCAATCTTATCCATTTTTTAAAAAAATTAGTAGATTAGAAAATAGATTTAGCTTGTA
This sequence comes from Chamaecyparis obtusa, assembly GCA_027943335.1. NCBI lineage: Eukaryota > Viridiplantae > Streptophyta > Pinopsida > Cupressales > Cupressaceae > Chamaecyparis > Chamaecyparis obtusa. The sequence continues at coordinate 214,249 of BSBK01004166.1, forward strand.
CTATAATTATTGTGCTATCCACATCTTCTAATTTTGAGTTCATGAATCTCAAATTTATCTTCCAAGTTCAGATTTACCTGATTTTAGTTAAGTAAATAAATAAAAGTGGCCACTTATGCCTCCTATTTTGCACACCATCTTGGTGCACTTACCCTCCCTCCTATTCTCTTCCATAACTTTATTCAAACAGGGCAATTTATCTCTTACTTATTTCTTAATTTCTTAAAAGAATCAGCTTCCATTAAAAGTTTCATTCAATACTTCCCTACTTTCTGCAATTCTATTGCTTACACCCTCCTTTATTAATCTAGAGTTTGAAACATTATCCTCATGTTCATACTCTATTTTTTCTATTATGAAACCCCCTACTTTTGTATTAAATTTGATATTAAACCTATTTTCATGTTGGGGTTTGGTAGTCTCCTGCATTTTCCCATCTAAAATCTTACCCCTTTTTGTGATTATGTTACCAGTAATAGGGCCTTTGTAAAACTCAGGCACGATAAAATAGGTTTCATTTCCCATGATAATTTCTAACTACTCAAGTTCTCTAGCATCTGAATCCATGTTTACAAGCAATTTAACCTTTGTAGTATAGTGAAAGTTCTCCTCTACACCTATAAATGTCCCTAAGGCATTTCCTATCTCCTATGGGGTTTCCATATGTAGCAATTCAACGGGTAGATTTGCAATCTTAATCCATTTAGGCAAATTTTTTGGTTAATATGATTTAGTGTCAAATTTTGGCTGCCATCTAAAAAGTGGAAGCTAAATCCTTCGTAAATAACTGGTTTTTTGTTCAGAAGCTCATCTTTAATTGTTTCTTCTTTCCAATTTATGAAAAGAAAATTATTTGGGAGGGTAGTAATACTTACCTATCTTAGAAGGGCAACGTCTAAATCATAAATTAAAACACATATCTTACCAAGGGGGACACTTAGTTTTTTTTTCAAACTTTTTCACACTTCCCTTATATATTTTACGTTTTAGTTTACGATTTAGGCAATACCTCTTAGAAGCACCTCCTTCCACCATCTTACAATATTATCCATAGATTCCCATATGCCACTCCATTTCGCAAATAGTCCAAAATTTTAGCAATGTTCCCATCTTGCCTTCATATATATATATATATATATATATATATATATATATATATATATATATATATATATATATATATATATATATATATATATATATATATATATATTGTGTATGATAAAAGCTTTACAAATTCACCTCTTCGGATAAAATGGTTTGTCCTATTTCTTCCTCCCACATCTGATGCACTGTGTTGTTCCTGAAAAACCATTTTTTGATTGAATCTATCCAATGAATCGAAGGCATATCTAGGCTTATTTTGATAGTAGGGTTTTGGAGCATATCGATTTTGTTTTCTTAGGGCATCTTGGAACTTTTTGGATGTTGTGAAGTCATTTTTTATTAATAAATCTACCCATTGAAACAAAGGCATATCTAGCCTTATTCTGATAGCAGGGTCTTGGAGTAGATCGATATTTTTTCCTTAGAGAATCTTGGTCCTTTGTTGGATGTTGTCTACGATTTTGCTTTCAATTGCAAACCCTCTTTCTCCTAATGGCAACCAATTTGCCCCGATAGCATAAGATGGGATTAGAGAAGACAATGGGATAACCCATAATCCTACACTATCCCCCTTTTTCTTCCCTAGATAGCCTCTTTCACCATTCTTTGCCTAGGATCTAAGATTTGTATTTGCATTCGACCTCAAGACCTTTTTCCAACCATCAACTTCAAAGGATGATGCCACAAGGAGCCTTCCCTCCTACTGGGAATTTTTTTTATAACTCGCATTTCTTTTGCATATCAAAGCATATCATTTCAACTAACATAGTTTTTTTAAATATATTATATTTTTTATTATTTTACTAATCTAAACTTTTTAAAATGGTAGAAAATAATAGATAAAAATTTCAAAGCAAAGGAATTACAAAATTATATAATTTGTTTAGTAATATTATTATTTGACATTTAAAAATATAATATATAATTTTCAATAAATATAATTATTATTATTTTGGTTGGTAAATCATTTGCAATTGCCCAAAATTACTCGAAAATGTTAGCGGAAAGGTTTTTTTCTATGTGATGGAGAAACGTAATAGTGTTGGTAGCTTTTCCTTCTATTCAAATAAATGTAATGAATAATTTGACGATTCAGACACTTTTTAAAGTGAATGGTTATTTTTATTGGTGATTTACACTACTGTACAAAACCAATGAAGTCATTTTACTAGAGATATTTACTTAGTATACAAAAATATAGAAATTTTCTAGGTGAATTACATTTTTATATTAAAATTAATAAAATTATTATACTGGCAAATTATATAAATATAAAAAAAGTGTAACAATTTTGTTGGCCAATAAACTTTACATACATTATAAAAAAAAAAAAGTTCTTTTGCAATAACTAGTTTCCCCACCCAAAACCAGTTTCCATAACCAATACCCCCACCCCAAAGGTCTTTGAGTCCACACCCAAACCATATATCAAAACACAAATGAAAATCTTGTGGAGACACCATTATTAATCCGACTTATGTTTTCAATTGATTTTTTTCTATTATTTTGCCTAAAAAAGAGTGCCTATGCAAAATATTAAACATGGTTTTCAATGTTTGAAGTGTCTTGTTTTTTTATTTTGAATTTTTTGAAAAGTATTTCTTTTTTCTTATTGGCTACTCCTATTTTTGCTGGGGTAAAATTATTTTTTCATTTTGAAAATTAAAAAAAATTGTCTAATCAATTAAAAAGTAGGAGAAAGAAATATTTATTTACTAGTACAAGTACTAATAATGTTACTATTTTTTAATATTAATTATACTTTTTATACATGATTCCTTTACATTTAGATTAATATTTATTTATTAGTACAAGTACTAATAATGTTACTATTCTTTAATATTTATTATACTTTTTATACATGATTCATTTACATTTAATCTAATAAACCAATTTTATCTAAATATTTATTATCTTATTAAACAAATTATATATTAAACTATGTTTTATTATTAATTTTATTTATTTTTAATTATTATTTTTATTGATACACATTATTGTTTATTCTATTTTTATTTTTATTTAAATTTAAATTTAAAATTATTCTAATTATTTATGTTATCACAATTATAAATAAAAGCTATTATAAATAATTTAATTTATAATTATTTTTCTTTTATGTAAGTTTGAATTATTTATCTTGCACCCACTTGTCTTTATCGCCTTTACTATCTATCACTTATTTAAGTATTTAAAAATAATTTAATAAGCTAATGATATACTTAGATTATATTATTTATTATTAATATAATATATTTTAAATTATTGTTATTTTTAACATTTACATTTTTATATTTTGAGTATTTTTTTCTAGATTTTTTAATCTAATATAGATCTAAAAATTACTATGACAAACAAAAGTCATTAATAGTTCAATTTACAATTATTTTGTTCCATTAAAATTTGAATTATTGTAAAATATTTATATTTTTAACTCGTTATATATATATATATATATATATATATATATATATATATATATATATATATATATATATATATATATATATATATATATATATATATATATATATATATATAATCCCTCTTAAATACCTCTCATATATCACTTCATACATCTTTATATTTCTATCTTTCCCTCTTTCTACCTCTATGTCTCAGTCTCTCTCTCTTGTTCTCCCTTTCAATGTTTCACTCTATATTTTATCTCTATCCCCCCTCCCCCCCTCCATATCTATGTTTCACAATATGCGACGTTGGATCCTTAACTCATGAATAGAGTATTAAATTTGTCTCCATGTATCCAACTAATTCTTGAAATTGAAAATCCATAGTGCAGCCATTGAGATAAACATTATTTCAATAGATACTTTCAACCTCAAAGACAATAGAGTAATAGGATTAAGTAAATCAAATTATAATAAGTTATTTGCACTATAAACAATAAGTATCAAAGATTTGTATTGAAAGATTTAGTAATTAGTGGAAAGTAACATTTTAACCTCTATTTCAAACTAGCTACATAATTTAGCAACATTTTGTGTGATTACACAAGCTATTTTATTGTAGGTGTTAAGTTGTAAATATGTCTCTTGTCAAGTAACCCTATCTTACAACTGGTCAATTTGTCTTTTAATTTTTTTCTTAATCATGATTTTCTTTCCTATTAGGCTAGACTCATGTTGTAACACAGCTCTTGTTACTCTTGCTTCAACAACCCCTCAATGTCAGAGTCTACTCTTTTCACCTTCACAAGTTTGTGCTTCCCTTTAGACGACCTCGTCAATGTTTAAGCTCTTTTTTGCAGAGGTATTCTTTGATGGCACTGAAGCCTTTACTCGCAGCCACCCTACACACTTCAGGATTCTCATACACATTCCAAACAAGAAAAAGATGAAGAGGGGTCCCCTTCACCAATTTAGAACTAGTCATCATCACAGGCAAACAGACACATCCCTGTCTATGTCTTGACTAGGATATTTTCTAGGTTGCCTCTCCAGTCTTTATGAACACAAGTCACGAGCCACCTCGCCTCTGCCACCATGTCTAATTCCAAACACCATGCTAATAACAGTGATGAAATTTTCACATTTAACTTGTAATGGCCCTCTGTCGCAAGATAGTCATGACCTAGGATGATTGAAACATTGCAAATGAAGTCATCGTCTTCAAAGTAGAAAATGTTTCTTAGTCTACCAGGACTAACCTCTCCCCAAAAAGCTTCCAATTGTTTCATAGTGCGAAGGGAGAAGTTGGCTGACATTTTTCTTATAGCAGCAATCACCACTCTAGCTAGCTATTTTTATTGTATTTGGAAATTGAAATCCTCTCCCCCCTCTCATCTATCTCCCTCCTCATCTCTCTCACTTTTTGTCCTTTCCACTCATTATCTCTCCTCATCTCTCCCTCTCACACTTCTTATCCCCCTATCTATCTTTCTATCTCTACCTCTTTATCTATTTGTGTCACTTTTCTTCTCTCATTGTATGTTTATCTCTACCTCTATGCTCCTCTCCCCCTCAAGCTCTAGACATTTCTCGTCTCCATCTCCATCTTCAAACCTCTAAAATTATATCTTTTTGCATCTTTATCTCTCTCCATTTTTCTTCTTCCATCTCTTCCTTTATCTCCACCTTATTATCTCTAGACATCTCTCTCTAACCCAATATCTATCCCTCCACCTCTCTCCACATATCACTTCCTATCCATATATTTATCTGTCTACTTCTTCCTCCCCCATTGTGTACCTCTCTCCCTCACCCTCCCCGTCTTTATATATGTATCTCTTCCATACCTGTATATTCTCTCGTTATCTCTCCCTATCAATATTCCTCACCTTCTCCATCTCCAACTCTATCTCTATCTCCTTACCCCTCTCTCACTCTTCTCCCTCTATCTCTCCCTCTTTCCATCTCTTCATCTCCATCTTCATATTGCAAACATAAAACAACCTCTTAGGTAATGCAGCCTGATTATATTCCCAACTTGAAGATTTTGTTTTATTTGTGTTTGGATCCTTGTAGGTGAACACAACTGATTTGAAGATATCACTTCTCCATTATGACCTTTGTTGCACAAACATCATCATTTTTTAAATGTGTTTCCAATTAACCTCATATAGTACATAAATGTATGCAAAAAAAATAAACCAAAATTTTCTCTAATTAACCTTCCTTGCCTCTTTAGCTAGTAAAATTGTAAATAAAGTGATTCTTCTATATAGATATATAAATTTTTATTTTTATTTTTTTTCTCAAAATGTGTACTAAAATCAATTATTATAAGAATTTCAAAGTCATGAATAGTACCTACTTTGTATTATTGTAATAATATCACAAAACAACTTTTTATCAATTGTGTAAAGCATATTACTCTATTTTGTATTAGATCAAAATGGGAAACATGGATAACAAAAGTCTGCCAATACATTGTGTCCTAAAGAAATTAAAAATTATATTCCCCTACATATAGAGCCCTAAATATAGAGGGAAGCGTCGCCTTTGCCAAATTCAAATTCCATGTACAACAAGACCCATCCAATACAAAGCCCCCTAAGCTCATCCAATAACCTTGGAGGAAACTTTGTGGTTAAGTGCGCTTGAGTTGCAGTAGTACTAGGACAAGTGACCTCCCGAGAAGTCTCGGTGCTTCACCTTTGCGAGCATCACCTAGATGCAATGAGTGCTAAGTGTTCCATTCATTATCATGAGAGATGGGTTTCTGTGAGCCACTACTCATGAAACATGTGTCAATGAGTTTGACTCAAAAATTACTACTTAACCTTGGAGGAAACTTTGTGGTTAAACATGCTTGAGCTAGAGTAGTACTAGGATGGGTGACCTCCCAAGAAATCTCAGTGATTCACCTCTGTGAGCATCACCTAGATGCAATGAGAGTTGAGTATTCCATTCATCATCATGAGAGATTGTATTCTTGTGAACTGCTACTCATGAAACATGGTTCAATGAGTTTGACTCAAAAACTACATCGTTGAATCCTAATAGCAATATCACAATTTTACTTGTGGAAAATATCTTACTTATCAATTGATGAGCTTAATGGGCGTTCTATTGAATGGTTCATCAATTGATAAGTAGGAGATATTTTCCACAAGAAGTCAAATTGTGATATTGCTATCAAGATTCAACTGTGTAGTTTTTGAGTCAAACTCATTGGCTCATGTTTGAGTAGTGGTTCACAAGAAACCATCTCTCGTGACGTTGAATAGAACACTTAGCACTCATGCATCTAGGTGATGCTCACAAGGATGAAGCACCAAGACTTCCCAAGAGGTCACCCATCCCAGTTTCACTCCAACTCAAGCGTGCTTAACCACGGAGTTTCCTCCAAGGTTAAGCCAACTTTGCTTGCAACCCCAATAGAAAGCCCCTTAAGCTCATCAATTGATAAGTAGGGGGTATTTTCCACAAGTCAAATTGTGATATTGCTATCAAGATTCAACTGTGTAGTTTTTGAGTCAAACTCATTGACCCATGTTTCATTAGTGGTTCACAAGAACACATCTCTCATGATGATGAATGGAACACTTAGCACTCATTGTATCTAAGTGATGCTCATAGAGGTGAAGCACTGGGACTTCCGAGGTCACCCATCCCAATACTACTCCAACTCAAGCGCACTTAACCACAGAGTTTCCTCTAAGGTTTTCCTATGGGGTTGCAAGCAAAGTGGGCTTAACCTTTGACCTCCTGAGAAGTCTCGGTGCTTCACCTTTGTGAGCATCGCCTTTGACCTCCCGAGAAGTCCCAGTGCTTCACCTTTGTGAGCATCACCTAGATGCAATGAGTTCTAAGTGTTCCATTCATTGTCATGAGAGATGGGTTATTGTGAGCCACTACTCATGAAACATGGGCCAATGAGTTTGACTCAAAAACTACATAGTTGAATATTGATAGCAATATTACAATTTGACTTTTTGTGGAAAATATCTCCTACTTATCAATTGATGAACTTAAGGGGCTTTCTATTGAATGGTTCATAAGGCACGACACTTGTTGAAGGTTTTGAAAACGGGGTTGCAAGCAAAGTGAGCTTAACCTTAGAGGGAACTTTGTGGTTAAGCACACTTGAGCTAGAGTAGTACTGGGATGCGTGACCTCCCAAGAAGTCTCAGTGCTTCACCTTTGTGAGCATCACCTAGATGCAATGAGTGCCAAATGTTCTTCTTCATCATGAGAGATGGGTTCTTGTGAACCACTACTCATGAAACATGGGTCAATGGATTTGACTCGAAAAACTACACAATTGAATCCTAATAGTAATATCACAATTTGACTTGTGAAAAATATCTCCTACTTATCAAGACCAAATACTTGTGAATACCTAGGAAAGAAATTGTCTCCTTCAGTCCCAAACAAACAGAGTGCTATAGTTGGCTCAATTTTCTTTAATCGTTTTCAATACTCCTTCGTATCATGCTTTCTACTAGCATAGCTCTATACGGAATTTGTCTACATATCTATAATGGGTGATGTTTGCAAATATTCTCATAAATCTGTTTGGATTTTCCTCTATAGTAGATAGTGATTTTGCTAGATTTTATCAAACAATTGTCTTCTGTATGCAATCAAAGATTTCTACACATGTTTATCAGGGCTATCCATCTACACAATCTGATAAGGAGCTGCTTGAAAATATTTGATGAATCTACATCTCTTTCGAAAGTGAAACTGCAAAGTTTGGCAAAGGCTGAAAGATTGCTGAGTTTGGCAGTAAAGCTGCAATTTCCTTAAAGTTCTCAAAGCTTTTTCAGCAAGCCATTTTTCAGCTTGCAAAAGGAACTACGATTCTCAGTTTTAACTGGTTTCTCTTGACAGGCAAGAGACGTAAATTTTTTAGGCTTGAAGTAATTATAGCTATCAATACATCGAGTCGTGTTTTGATCTATTGAAAATTGCTTTCCTTAGCAAAATATTGGTTCCCTAGAAAGCTTGTTTAGGTTCCATAATCATGGATTATATCCTGCCATTATTGAGATGGGAAGTTTGGTACTTTTACCCTCCTGAAGATCTGAATATCCTACTCCACCGTGTAACACATATGCATCCCTCTTGACGAAATTGCATAACATCCATCTTCACGGACAGAAACCTGAATTCATGCGGACTACATCCATCTTCACAGATGGAAACCACAGATTCATGTGGGCTACAACCATTTTCAGACAGTGCATAGTTTCAATCATAATGAAATTGATTAAAAAGGGAAAAAGTTAAGAGCTTATCTTTATATGTTTCAAGACAATTCATTTCTGACTAGTTAGGTTGCTTCAAGAACAAGTGTAAAAATAACTATTTACAAGACACCTTAAAAAATAATTAAGCGAGCAACTAGACCATCATCTAGGCCTAGTGAAGACCAGCCCAAAACTTGGCAATCAAGACAAGGCATGCTAGTCCGAGATAAAGATGAACAAAATGACCTTCAATGATATGTGAATCTATAAGCTCAATTACTGATTTATCACACCTTTCTCAACTCCCTTTGTAATTGAACATATACGGTTAAAGGATCAGAACAGTTAATGAAATGCAAACTCCCAGACCCTTCAAAAATGGGAAAATGGGACAGAAAGTTCCTATTTCAAAATAAATTAAAAATTTATTAATATATTATATAGATTTTACAAATTTTGTACAGTGATAGAGAAGATGACAAATGCACGAAAAGTAAAATGATGCTCATACAGGGTGTACCTTTTTGGGACTCCCATACCCTTGTCTAAAACACCTAATCGTAGGCACGTCTCAGGCAGAATGCTCTCCAGGTGTTTTCAAAGACTGAAAATACTAGTGTCAGAAGCTGTTGCCTTTAATATCAAATATAGCTAAATCTGTCTTAACTGACTGGATGAAAGTATGACATCAGTGATACATGTGAATTGGTTTTGGCCTATTAGATTGGTGGCCTGATATAGAGAATGATGAGTAACATGATGGTTACATTTGAAATCCCATGCCTTCCAAATCAAGAAAAATGCAAATCAAAAAATATGTATACCAAAATATCTCTGTTACCAGATTCGCACCTCCAGGGCCTACCTCCGGATTCGGATGCATGCAGGCACAGATTCAGAGGTGGGATGCATTTGGATGCACACAGGAAGTGCATCCACACCCTATGGATGCATCCGGATGCGCCGTGCTTCCTGGGCACATATTCTAGTTTCATTCTGTCCAGGATCCTCATGGTGCCTGCTAAAACTCTACATTTAAAACTACACAATAAGAATTAAAAATCCTATGTGCTGAAATTTCATGATCTGATACAGCGATCACCTACCCTATGCTGCAAGGTCATTCTCAATGACGCTAAGACTTTGTAAATCCCATCCAAATATCTAGCAAGGCCATTTTCTGATCTGTATTTTATTTTACTCTATCATTTCCTGCACATTGTAGAAAAGTAATCTGGGAGAACTACGATAAGTATATAAAACTTTTCATTCTAGGTTCATATGTCAAGTACTCAGTGAAAACTTAGGTTAGTCTAGTGCACAACATGCAACTGATGATAAAAAGATAGCCAGGTGAATGTTTCGATAATTCTATTGAATATCTAATGACTCAGTTACAGGATTCTATCAAATGATGAAGTATCATACTATCAAACGATTTAATTCTGTATATTTCTTTAATTTTTAATTATTATTTTTTTTGTGTGTGTATACACATACCCAAACGCATCCAAAACCCCCAAAAGCAAATTTCACCTATCCACATACCAGGTTCTCATACCCGCATCCACATCTGAATTCAAACCGATAACTTAGCAAAATATAAAAATTCAAATGACTGCTTATATAAAGATCCTTCTCAATTTGAGAAAACTACGTACAAAACAAGAAAGCAAGTTTTGTTGTTAGCAACAACAGTTGAGATGAGATGAAACCACATGACCATAATCTTTGAACTACGAACTGATATTCCTCCAGTTAGAGTTGTGTTTAATCCCAATATCAGCAACCTTTATGATCAGAGAACCAAAGCATCAAGAAATACTGCACATTGTTTGGTGATACAATGCAGCAACCAATGCATAAGTGTGTGCTGAAACTGATGTGTACCTCAGAACAACCACCAAGAATTGAAGATACTGATGTGTGCCCTGGGCCCCTGGAGACGGATGCAGATGCCTGTGGAGGCAGATCTGGGGGCTGATGCCCTGTGGGTGCCACCTGGAAGCCACCACAGGCATCCAGACACCTACTTTTTGCCACCGCCGAATGGCAGAAGGTGCTTCTCCCACCTGCCTTATTCGTGTCTCTCATCTAAAAGTCTGGTCGGTGGCCAGTTAATAGTCGAGGTCACTAGTGTTATTAATTGGAATTTAAGACAGCGGGAAATTTAACAAACTTGTGAAGGCACTGGAATGTTGGATGAACACAGGTTTCTGGGGACAACTATGGGAGGAATCAAGGCCAAAGACATGGTTACGGAGATCAAAGTATGAGACCTAAATTATAGTTTTTGAGAGCTTCATTTCTTATTTTTACATTTACGTGAGAAAACAAGGCTATTGTGTACCTTGTCTCATTTCTGAGGCTTAATGAAGTTAATGGTGATTTTTTTCAGGTTCAATATAAAGATGAAAAGAGGTGCCTTGTCATGACGCCTAGCATATCTCTACATGAATTCAGAACATGCCTAGCATATCTCTACATGAATTCAGAACCACGATCTTTGAGCTCTTCAAGTTGAATGGGGATGCCCAAGAACTTGAAATAAGATTTACAGAGGAAGATGGAGATGTGCTAACCATGTCCAGTGACGAGGATGTGGAACATACATTCAATCAGGGAGTATCCCCTTTACGTCTCGAGATTTCGTGGAGCAGAAAAAATATATTTCTTGCACTTCTTTGCATATATGATATATATAATATATATATATACACACATCCGCATCCCCTTAAAAAAAATTCACGCATCCGCGCACCCGAATCTCGCATCCGCATCCGAATCTGTACCCGAATCGATAACTTAGCCAGGAATGTTAGAATCTAATTAATGTGTGTCTAGAGCTGCAACCACTAATATGCATGGCCACAATCAGAACTGCATTGAAACTTGCAACTTGCAAGAACCAACAAGAGAGTTTGAATGTTCCACGGCATTTCGGGGACCGGGAACGGGGGATGGCAGTGGGGCATGTTTCTGGGACATTTCCTAGAGGGCCAAAAATAGGGGACAGCAGGGGATGGCAGTATAAGAATATATATATATATATATGAATTTTTCAAAATATATTAATACATTATAGATTTTTTTATGTTTTACATAACTTTTAATGACAACATTTATGGTGAAATCAGAAAATATCTTGTCTGAGACACAAAATAAGCCTGCAATTCTAACACTTTAATGCATGCATAAAACATAGATTCAACTTAGTGCCAGCTTAGAGCCATTAGTTAATGTCAAAACCCATTTGAATTTATTTCTACTTTTCTGTCTTAAGAAAAACATCGACTTGTGTTGGCTTTTAAAATGTTCCACGGCATTTTGGGGATGGGAATGGGAACAGGGACGGGGTATGGCAGGGGGCACGTTTCCGGGAAGGCCAAAAATAGGAAACACGTCCCTGTGTAACATAGTTGTTATAAATATTCATAGTTATACAGTTTTATTGAGTATGATTTTCATGGTTGAAGAAAAGTAAAACACTATGTTTGTGATAATGGAAAGTGGAAAAGGCTTAATTATTTTCAAAAAGAAACAAGGGTGCTGAGCATTGCTAAGATATCAAACAATGCCCCTGATAATTATGACAAGTCTATGTTGATTTATGTAATGTCCCTTAACTATTGTAATGGCAAACCCTGATTTTTATTTCCTGTTTTTCAAATGAAAATGGAATGTGCCAAGCAATATTTAACTCTGAAAATGTAAATTTCTAGTTTGTGGAATAAACACTAATGGCTGTAGAAAAATCAATACAAACCCTTGGGCAGAAAATAACTTGATACCCTCCAAAAATAACTTATTTTTATAATTTTATTGCCAATATATTGATCAAATTTTACAGCCTCAAAAATCTTATTCAAATGAACCTTTTACAATTACAAGTTGCTGCACTGCCTGATACAGTTGTATGGCACAGCATTAGAAGTCTTAAAAGTTGCACAGTTGCCGTTAGGAAGGTACAGTGTGACTGAAATTTATATGCAGACCATTTTTTATGCCGATTCATCTCACAAATAATGAATTATTATTACTTTGTGCCCTTGAATGGAATGGCTGGCTAGAGATCTCAATGAAAATGCTAATAAAATTCAGATCTGCCCTGGAAACATCTACAATATTGATGCAAACAGACTCCTGATTTTCAGGAGGCTGACCTCCAACCAATTCCGTAGTAGGAGATGACTACAATTACATCTGCTATTTTTAGAAATAGTTGTTAGAGATCCAGTCTTTTAGGAACTGCTCCATTTACTAAATATGGAGAATTAGAAATCAAATAAGAGAGTGAATTCTGACCAAAAGAAGGAATTTAAGTAGATTAGGCAGGATAGTTAGGGGGTGAGATTTTGGGTATGAGGAGACCAAAGTCCATGTAAACTTCCATCTGTAAATATAATGTTGCTGCTTTTATTTCTTGTTGCTGGTTATTCTGGACTCAATGTGACTGTGAATGTGTTCCACATATTTAACAGTTGTAATTGCTAAAGATTATTAAATTGTTTATATGTTAAACCAAGCGTCTGCATCAGTTTGATACCAAAGCAAATTGTTCCTATGCCAGTGAGCCATTGTGATCATCTATTCTGTTTTTTCCTCCACTTCTTGTTAAGCCATCCCTGTATTACTATATCAGCATGAAGGAAATGTGAGCAGCCATGAGCATTGTGTGCGTTCAGCTGAAAAAAGTTTGCTGTGCAGGAAAATATAGGGATGAGGAAGAGATGGAAGCTCTGCATTGAATTCAGTGTTGATAACAGCAGGGAATTTCTGGCATTGAATGCAATTATCTAATTATGAATATTAAAATCCTTTCTATTGAGTTGGCAGAGGTGAGAAAACTGTTTTTATATTAAGCTTTTGTTAGTAGTGAGTCGATATTGTTAAGTTAGAAGTCAGTATAGGACATGCCCCACTAAGGATAGAAAGAGAGTCTTTCCATAGGATCACCGAGGAAACCAATTGCAAATCATTGTTGATGAGACTTGAGTGGTGCTGAATTGTGAAGAAGGCAATATAATTGTCATGATACAAATAATTGGTGACTTCACATCAGTTAACATGACAGTTCTGGTTGTTGGACTGGTGTTAATGGTGAGAAGCAAAATTTGTTTAATAAACAAATAGTCAAAGGTTCGAGTTATCTGGGGCTTAATATTCTATTCCCAATATCTTCCTTTTTGACTGATGAGAGGAATGCTGTAGTAGTTTGTTGGTATCTATGTTGTCATGTGTAGTTGCCGCAGTCGAGGTCATTTTGAATGGGTGTGTACATTATTAATTTGCAGATGTGAAGGATAGAAATAGGACATTGATACATAGTTAATAATTCACTCACTCCAAAGGAAAGAGGAGAAGAAAGTTGCAGTTCTGTTTTGGGGCTGAAGAAATGATTATGGAGTTATATCCTGATGTTAAAAACAGGATAACCAAGTTGGAAGAAAGAGAGACAAAGACGCGGGAAGAAATTAACAAAGGACCAACAAAAGGAGCTCCAACAATTAGAGTTTAAGTTGGAGGAGTTATGGTGTATGTTGGAAGAAATATGCAACAATAGCCAAAGGCAGAAAAATCTACAAAAAATGTGTTGAATGTGATGTCCTCTTATTGAAGGACAAAATTAACAAATAAACAATAATATTAAATATAGAATTTAATTATAAATAATTAAGATATTAAAATATATAAATAAATAATATAATTAATCAAATTAAAGAATAGAGATACTATATTAATTAAAGTAATATTATTTTATATTAATAAATATAATCTATAACATTATATTAATCTATAGTTAATGTTAATATCTATGAATAATATTAATAAAGAATAATGAACCGTTTCTCTATTTGCTAACTACGTAAGCAGTCAAGGAAATATATTAATCATAATCACACAGGCAGAATGGTGGCCATCCAAATCAGAATTGACTAATGACTAGTTGTCTTAAGCATATCGCATCTTAATCAGACACTAGTTAACATGAGCATTCGGAGAAGTAAGGAAGGCTTCTAGGAAGACGTTCCTAATATTTGAATTGTCATCATCATTACTATCACCTTATGTAAATATCCTCAATAATAAGGGAAACGTGTTCATCAGGATCAAAGAGTAATCATGTCTAAAACACGATTAGTAGTTAACTCCAAGAGGTGCGATGAAGAAGTTCCTCAATATGGATTTCATGAAGAGACATACTCCTTCACTCTTAAGACTTGGTATAAGATGAAGATAAATTCTATTTCAAAGAGCATTCAGACTAATACTTATTATTTCATCCTATTTGGATCTGCTCAGATTGAGTGCTTGCCTTATTGGCATATCCAGTTGCAAGTATCCAATTATCCATCAGAGACGGCACGGTACCGAGAGAATCAGTTTGCGATTCATAAAGGGCAGAGGGTAGGAAGAAACAGAATATGCAATGTACTTGTGTAGTTCTGAGATTCACTGGGAATGGCAGCAACTAAGGAAGGAATCATATAAAAATGGGAATCGTAATATACAACAGTGAATAAATTGCAAGGAGGGAATAAAGGAATTGATACTCTATAAAAGTAAATTATTTACTATGCTGAGTGACAGCAAATAACGGTATTACATATAGATGTATAAATGTATACATATTTGTATATATACAGATATATATATTACTTATATGTATATTAATAATAATAAATCTGACAAAAGATTAAATATTATAATATATATATATAAGTATAATCAGATATATGTGTATATAATAGTGCAGTCATATATATATATTGATAATGGTATAATTGGATATATATATATGAATAACAGTGAAATCAAAATGTTATTAGGAATGAATGTATATATATATGGTCTAATTAGTATATTTAGTATTAATATGAGTTATAAAAGCAGGATCATATATATATGAAACACGTACGTGTAAAATTATGATAGTATTCTAAATTATATAATACATAAATATACAGGAATACAGTTATATACAGTGATGTCATAATTATACAGTAATACAACTATATACAGTCATGTAAATTATGACAGACAGGTGTGTGTATATATATAAGATGATTATGTGAATTGCTGTCAGCAGTCAATTAATTGATGTTGACAATACTATTAATGGCTAAAATATATATATGGTCATATATATATATATATATATATATTATAGTATTAATATTAGATATGATAGTAAGATTATAAATATATACAAAGATTATCATATTAATATTGGATATATACATATTATGATATATACTGTTATATATATGAATAATAATCAGAAGCATAAGGGCTAATATATAGATCATTTGAATATGTATATTGTTAAGATTCTAATATATATGTATATATATATATGGTTAAATTAACATCACTAATATTATGGAGGAGGTATTAATCTATATTATCTGGTAAGGAATTAAGATAATCAGATATCCCAAACATAATATAAATTGATTTCGATTACTACTTCTTACATGTGAAGGGAAGGCTGAGGCCACCAAAGAGGGGCAGTCTAAATCCAACAGGGTAGCTCCCAAGATAGGGTGGGGACCAGCTAATCTTTAACCTTGAGAGCTTGAGCTCGAGACAGGTTAAAGGCTGAGTCTGTAAACTTTGAGGGAGTCTATTAATGGTCTCTAAGCGCTTTGGTCTGCCTCCAATGCCTTCTCCCTTCTCAAGACAAGAAGTAATAATAAGATCAGTCTAGTAATATGGATGGGAAATAGCCAAAAATTCTTAAATTATTATTTATTCTTTATTTTTACTCCAAATATTAATGTTAAATTATTTGGGGACATTACATTGAAGAATTATGAGAAGGTGAACAAAAATTGTGAAAAAAATAATTGACCTTGTGAGCAAAACCATTGAGTCAAGGATTACACAAGGAGTGGAAATCTAAAGAGTTGGCAGAAATATTAGTGGATAATAGACCTTTGAATGAGATCTTTCAATGATTACAGCAAGCAGAAACAGATGAATGTGATGAAGATGAAAACATACTTGAGTTTGATGAAGCTATTAAGTTGTGTTACCCCGAAGAAGGGGTAAGGCATTGAAGATCACAATACAGAAAGAGAAGAATTGGAAGACTGCAATGAAAAGGAATGGAGCCTACCACAAGAGGAGGCCCAAAATGTTGCAGTAATGGAAACAGTCCACATTGGAGAGGAGGTTGCAACAAAGATGGAGATCTTTGGGAGCCCCATATGTAATGAAGATTTATTGGTTTTAGAGAACACAACTTGCCGGAAGCAGCTAGAGGATGGTCTTGAGAATCTCATTAGTGATGAAATAGGAGTAGAAGATCATCACTTCCCTAAGCTGGAAACAAGGAAAATTGAGGGAGATAGTAAAGTTATGTACAGTTATGGTATAAAGGACAATGTCCAAAAGGATTTATCTTGTGAAAAACACCACATTGAGCTAAAAAATGGAACACATGCCTAAATGGCATAATGCAGAAGAGGAGAAAGCACTCATGGGAGATTTTTATTCCCTTAACTTTGTTTCTGTTTTAAGTGATTTTTTACAGATGATACAAATGGTGTAAAAAATAATGGTGATTTTCAATGGAGGAGAACTACTCAGCCTTCAAGGAGCTGGAAAAAGAGGAAGAAGACCAGCTGGCAAAAGCAGAGGATCTCTATTTCAACAAGTGGCTGGAAACAAAAAGAGGAAAAAATGTGACGATTTGAAGAGATTTAATTTGATGGAAGAGAACACCGTGGTTTGATTCTTCAAGTCAGAAAGACGGTTCAATCATCGATTGCAAACACTTTCCTAGATGTTTGATGCATTAGCATCCTGGGATAAAAAAGCAATCCTGGATCCCAGAAAGAATGTCACAGATAGGTTGTTAAGATTCTTAATGTTTTAATTTGTTGAAGTTCTCTTTTATGTATATACTATATAAGATTTGAACCAAGAGGTTCACAATTTTAAGAGGAGAGAATGCTGCAAATGGACTCCTGATTCTCAGGAGACTGACCTCCAACCAATTCCATAGAAGTAGGAGATGACTGTAATTATATTTGCTATGTTTAGAAATACTAATAGTTGTTAGCGATCCAATCTTATACAAACTGCTACATTTATGTTGTGACCCCACCATTACAAGATAGATAGCAGCCTGTATGACAATTAGATCGCAGCCTTTATCCTAATCAAATTGCAACTTTTAGACCTGAGCGATGGAATAAAACAGTGATTCTATTAAGGGCTCGACTAATAGACTCAAGGGACAAAAACCAAACATAAAAATGAAATTTGAAATATAGATAAGTCCTGCCTCCTGCAATTTCTCTATACACAAAAATACAATCATATTAACAACAATAAAAGATTAAATTATATTTAAGACCAACAGCAGTGAATAAAGGGATGTCTTTTGAGCATGACAAGGTATATAAGGGGGGAATCATCAATTCAGAAATTCATTGAGAAATAACTAATAAATAGAAATCAGATCATCATCATCAGTTTGGAAATAAATAATTATTCTCAAAGGGGAGCAATGATGAGTGATACTCACTTCTTATGAAGAGGTGTGACTTCCCATATTTGAAGATATAAACGAGGAGATCAATTCAATTGAGAAGGGGGAAGGATGGAAAACAAGATTTTAACCTATAATCAGAAGTACATATCCAATTTGAATAATAAGGCAGCAACGAGGAGACATGAACCTTTAAATGGATGTCTCTTTCCAAAGAGATGTGCCTCCTCAATAAAATGAAAAAGTAGAAAAGGAATTGATAGATCAAGGAAGATCTGATCGAAGTAAAATACAATCCAGGTCGCACAGCCACTAAAAGTAATTGGTATGGAACTAAGTATATTATGCATCAATTGTCTATATGTAGTCATAGGCCTTGTTTCTAATATGAGTGTTCCTTGAATTATATTTCTTTAAGTAAATAGATCACATATATATATATAATCAATCAAATGTGAGTTGGAGGGAATAAGTTAGGGAGTTATTGTTTACCGGCTCCTCTGAACCAAGTAGACAGCCCAATGGGATGGAACTAGTCATAGTTGGACATTCCTGCCCCTTGTGGGCCAAGAGACGAGTAGAATACCCCTAGGAATGGAACTGGTCATAGTTGAATGTTCCTGCCACTTGTGGGATAAGAGGTGAGTTGCCATGATTGGATGATTGCGCACTCTCGGGCTTAGTTGGGTTGGGCTGATTACTAGCACCCTTTCCAAGTTTCCTACCGAACTAAGCTATCATTGGTTATAGGATAGTTAGTTATAATGCTAATCATGACATACTCGTTTACTAATCTATGTACTTGTACATTATCTCTTAAATTATTGATGATTAAATGAGTTTAGTTTAGTAGGTCATTGTTAGTTGGAAATGTTAATTTTGGGCACAAATTGGTTAATTTCAATTAGGGGATATTACAATTTACAAAATATAGAGAGTTGGAAATAAAATAGGAGAGTGCCTTCTGACCAAAAGAAAGCATTAAAGTAGACTAGGAAGGATAGTTACAAGGAGTGAGATTTGAAACTTGAAATTGCATACATTGAATTAATAGAAACACGGGTACACATAGCAATTTACAAGAGCTTCAAACTGAAGATAAAGTCTTCTAAAAATATAAGTCTAGAATAAAGTACTAAATAAAAATCCTAAATGACCATTAGTAGAAGATTCTAAAAGGCTAGCTAAAGATAGAAAAAGATACTAAAATATTAAAAGAATCTAAAATATTCTAATAGCCTCCTGCTGATGTGAGTTTTATTCTACTACATGCAGAATTAAACACCTAATGTTTCAGAATGAAACACTAGATTCTCAATCCTCTCTTGATATAAGGTCATCTCTCATGCTAAGTTTGCAAAGTAAGATCATGAAAAGACTTCAAGGTTCTCTCTATTGTGGACACTCGCTCAATTGAAATCATGTGATTGCTAGTTATCACTTTAAGGGGACTTACTCTAGTTCATTCAAGACTTGTCAACAATGCATTTCTAAAGATTTTGCTTCACAATGTGCAATGAAAATATGTTTTGATTTTCCAACTTTTCAACTCTCAACTTAGACTTAAACTTCTAATTCCCACTACTCCTACTTATGAATTCAAGGAAGTATGGATGGACTTTGACTCTACTAGGTGTAGCTTTATCAGCGACTCCACCCACCTAGTGCAAGCTTCTAAGGTAGACTCAAATGGTTTTCAAATTAATATTTGCTCTTCAATCCCTTCAAATGGATCCAAACTAAAGATTCAATACCAATTGAAGTTAAGTACTTTCATTCATCTACTTACCACACAAGGCGCACTTACAATCCACAAGATGCTAGTGGCCTGGATTTGTCAAGTCAATCAAGTAAATATCCACAATTACTTTCATCCAACTAAACTACTTGAAGTAAATTCTATTCTAACATCTTGGAATGAAAATTTAATCTACAACTTGAAATGAAAATCTGTTCTAAATGAGGGATGTAGATCACCATGCAATAATGCAAAC
The DNA here is from genome assembly GCA_027943335.1 of Chamaecyparis obtusa. NCBI lineage: Eukaryota > Viridiplantae > Streptophyta > Pinopsida > Cupressales > Cupressaceae > Chamaecyparis > Chamaecyparis obtusa. Next base: position 234,509 of record BSBK01004166.1, read on the forward strand.
TTGATCACAATAATTCACCATGCAAGACACAACAACGAGGAGTAGAGCAAATTTGGCATTATATAAGCAACAATTCTCAAACAACCTCTTCTACAAATGAGAGGGGTGGGGTTTATATAGGAGGCCCAATTACAATGAATGGCCAAGATTGATTTGAAATCGATGGCCCAAATTAAAACATCACAACCCCTAATTACCAAAAACAGCCAATAGAAATGAAGCACCACAAGATGAGCCAATGAGAAAATTCAAAGGCTAGGGGACCAATAAGAAGCAAATAAACTGCCTAGTCATCATACAACTCATCATCCAACATAAGTACTCCTTTCTCTCTTCTTTTTAGCAAAATCAATGAACTTAAGAAAAATTGCTCTAAGTTCCTCCATGTCAATACTAGGAAGGTTGCCATATATCTCCATAACTTCTAACTTCTCCATGCAGGTGTCCACTGTGCTATCCCAATCTGAAGTGTGTCATTGTATGTCATTAATAAGAACCATAAGTGAAAGGAACCCATTCATGTGACTCTTCTCAAGCGAGTCTGTATCTCTGAAATAATCTGATTCCAATCTCGCCTTCAACTCATCTAAATCCAACTCACAAGAGGAATCAATATCAAGATCAAGCAAATCCTTGATTGCAATAAGGACCTTTGATCGTATCTTCAAGACAGGATCCTCAATATCATCACATTGTGTGCACAAATGCTCATATGTAGTCTTCTTGGTAACCAATGAGAGATACCAATGGCCAAAGTCATAAGCACTCCCTCTATCAATCACTCCCTCATGTGTCAGGACCATTGTGGGAATAGTCCTTAATGCCTTGAGACAAAAAATGACCTTATGTTTGATGGGCTGAAACTCTTTCCACATCTCCTCTAATCCCTGCATTTTGTCTATAAGTATTGTAGTCTTTTCATATGCTCGAACCATCCTTGTAAGAAAGTCTTATGCTTGCCTCCTGATATCACCTGTCCATTCCTTTACTATGTTGCAAGCACAATGTGAACTCTGAGAAGTGGGAACATATGGGATAAGTGTTGTGCTCTCATGCCCTAATGGATTCACATATCTGTTTATGATCTCCTTCATCATCAAATTCTCCATTTCCAACTCATCATTTTCCTTTATCAATTTATTCATCTTTTCTTCTATAACATCTTCATTGCCCCTCAATTCCTGAAACTCCTGATCCTTAGTTGTCACTCCAATATCGAATGAAGAGATATGATAATCATTGGGAGTAATCTCATCCTCATTTCTATCTTCAATGGGAATAGCCAAATGCACAGTGCGATATCTTGTCTCATCCTTGGTAATCTTATGAATTTTCCTTGCTTGCTTAAGTTCTCTTGCTTTCCCAATCCTGCTCAAGAATGTATCAAAATCATCTATAAGGAGAACTTCCTCCACTCTCCTCCTTTTCTTCATGCTATCCCTTAGCCATTCAGGAACCTTGGACAAATCCATGTCAATCATCTGTCCATCTTCATCACATCCCTTCAATGCTAAAATGACTTCATCATCCATCTCTTGAGTGTTTGAATTGAGCTACCTCATGTCATCACCCAAATCGACTACCAATTGTACTATAGGTGAGGATGGCAAAATCTTTGTACCTTGTTGTATTGAATGTGTGGATGAAGCTGCCTCCTGATTGTCTTGAGGTAAGATCTATGTATCTCCACCCTGTACTAAATCATTATCCATAATATGTCGCTATCTCCCTTGTTGATGAAGAACTAAGAATAAGATTAGGTGTGGTGGACCTATGACTTTTGCTTCCAAATTCTCCACTGATTGTCCTGTCACTTGATACCTGTGATGTTCCTGCCACCTTACCCTTTTCCTTTGAAGTTTGTCCTGCATTCTAAGTGTGTAATCTTTAAGTGCTAGTAGTCCCTTCATCGCCCCTGGAAGAAGAATCCTCACTCTACATCTTTGCATGGGCGAAGATAACGCCTTGTTTCATCGATCTCCTCACCTACCTATCAAGCCATGCCCTCAATCTATCCATTACTCCCTTCATCAGGATCCCCAAGTCTAAAAGCTCATCCCTTTGAGACCAATTAGGTGGCTCAATTGTCTTACCCTTCTCATACTCATAATTAGGATCGATTATGCACCCATCATCCTTGACCTAATCAAGAATGGGGAAGACACCACATTTTCGCATGAAGTCCACTTTCATCGTAGACCACATCTTCCTCCTCATACCCTCTTCATCCATAAGATTAGACAAATAATCTTCTATGTCTACCCTGTGTCTATATTTCACGCCTTTGTGGGATTAGATTTTCCAGAATGGATCAAAATCCTTCCTTGCCTTGTATGTTCCCAACTGGTAGAATTGCAACTCCGCACTGGTCGTCCCTACTTCCTGTAATGAAGGGCAAGACTCAAGCATTTTCTCCAATATAATGGAGGAAGGCATTCCTTGTCTATGTTTTTCCTTCTGCATAAGATCAAACCCTGAAAGCTATCTAACCACCTCCAACAAAATCATCTTGTTCATAGGGTACTTGGGAAGTTTATATGGTTCCAAGGAAAATCCCTGGATCCTGATATAGGTGAAAGTGGGGAATTGGACATACCAACTTCCATACTGCTCGATCAATGCAATGGCATCCTTGGATAGCCTCCTGTATGTTTCTTCCTGAAGTGAGTGAGTGATGTACATGGTGAAGGTGTCATTAACTCTCCTATAACTTGCACTTTCATGTATCTGCAACTCTAGATGACATTCATATACCTTAAATTGATCCTTTCCATTCCAAATCATGCCCCTGCATATGAGGCCTAGATACTTTATATTCCTCGCCAACAGGTAGATTACATAGGAACTCATATAGAACTACTTCGTTTTCCTCAAGTTCCTCAGTTGTGCATCTATGTTGTCACTTATTATCTTTGCCCAATCTATCATCACCTCCCCTATGGCTATCTCTTCTATGAAGTAGAACATCCAGGTGTCAAAGAAGGCCCCTTGAGGTGTACCCATAACTCTATTCAACATGAAAATCAAGTCATTGTATTCAGCTTTGAAGTCCTCGCTCACTAACTTATTTGGCAACTTGGAGTGATGTTTCCTTGGCCCACTGATCCAATTCTTGTTGATAATGTCCATATAGGCATCTGGCTTCGCATCATATAATGCCTTTGTCTGTTCCTTGGTCCTGATCTACATCCCAAAGTAGTAAGGATCATAGTTATGTGCACACTTGACTATAAACTGGCTGCACTAAATGGCTGAAGGGAATCATGTTGCTTGGTAAAGTCCATTCTTCATTGTGTACACTGCTATCTTTGAAGGCAGATGGTCTCTATATTCGTACGTTCTCTTTCTTAGTTTCTTCATATCAAGGTGTTACATATTAGTATCTACAACTTTTCTCCATTTAGATGCCATCAAAGACTTCGGATAAAAGCCCTTGGATAGCCTCTTAATTAGTGCTGCTCTTGCTGCAAATCCCTTAGGCTCTGCCATCTCCTATTCAAAGCTCGAAGTTAGTAAGGATAGGAGGAACAAAAATAATATATTTCAGACCCTTCAAACCTTTGATTTAATATATGAATTCAATGCAAGGACTTAGAAATTCTATCCGTAGAAGGTTGTGAAAAAAATAGATAATTGGATTAGGATCTAGGACAACAAAATGATCAAACTTAACTACTTGAATGATGAAATCAGACTTCTACCAAGAAAGGGAGAATTCTGATTTTCTGAAGAAACCTTATGATAAGTTTGAAAACAAATCAAAATCAGTCCTAACAATTCACTAAGTCAGCACACATCACTATCCATGGATTCATATGCAAATTATGAGTTAGAATTATGAACCAATCCATGCACATAGTCCAACTTCAACTTAAATTTTCTGAGGACAAGTAAGTCTGAAAATGAGTTATGATTAATCCAAGCAATGCTCAAATTCCTTGTACAATGTTTGAAATGAAAGTTTGGAACCTAAGTTTGCATTTTAACCATATATTAGAACAATAATCCATTACTAAAATGATAAAATCAGCCCCTAACAAAGTTCTGACTTTCTGAAGACAATCCATGAATAGGTCTGAAAAAACACCCATACAGTCGTCCTAACACCAATCCAAACAAAGTTCAATCAGCACTTATGAATTTAATGGAAGCATGAACAAATTTAGCTTAGACAAAACCCTTTGTCACAATTCTGATTTTCCGAAAGCATGTCTGCAACTTACCTTATTCTGGGTAATTTGACCTTCAAATCTAGTGATTAATGCACAAGAACACCCACACAACACTCAGAAACAGCCCCCTCAATGATTGGGCGGAGGGGCAAATTATGAAAATTCTTGCAAAAATCGTTACATGTATGGTTGCTTCAGATTTATGTCTGAAGACAAATGTGTTTCAGACTGCCAATGGCCTTGGAATAGGCCTTAAATCACCCCCAAAGGACTACCAATGAAGTTGGGAGTGTTACAAATGCCTAAAAAGAAATCCATGATTTTCCTAAGAAAATCACACCATACAGAGGAATTTTCAGATTTTGGTCTGAAAATCCACTCATTCAACCTCTTCAATGTCTCAAATCAGTCCAAAAATAGTCCCCTTTACCTTGCAATTGATCAACAATCCAATCTGGAGCAGTTTGGGGTTCTATTAATTTTTCATGAATTTCTCAAAAAAATCGCCCTATACTGGAAATTCTCAGATTCAACTCTGCAGATACAAGTTTTCGGCCCCTCCTTGCCTTCAAAACTCAGAAAAAAGGGCTCCAAACAACCTGTAACAATGACTGGATGTAATTCCTTGCAAACAATCATGTATGAATTTTCAAAAAAAATCGTACCATAAGAGGGTTTTCAGAATTTTGGTCTAAAAATACCTTGTTTTCAGCCCTCTAACGGCTTCCACAAACTCTGATATGTCCTTTCAGCCCTCCTCCAATTGCTTGAATCCTTTGAACTTTCTATTTTCAGCCCTCCTTGGCTGGGTCAATTCCCAACTTGGCCCTCTTGCTTCAGAATTTCGGCCACAATCAAACCAGTAACTAGAGTCTTATTCTAGCAGGTTCAATTAATTACAAATCGAATCAGTAACTATAGCTATAATAGTTCATTAATCAAGTGGTAGAATCGAGCTAGAATAAGCTATAATAGGGGGGCCCACCCTGTGGGTGAAACAGCCAGGCGGGGTTAATTGAATCAGTAACTATAGAACGGTAAATGCAAGAATAATATAGAAGGGGCAGCAAATCTTGTGAGTAACCATCACTGAAGCACAAGGACCAGTAACGAACGGAACAAATCACCCCCTGCTATCTAAAGGGCTAGCAAGCCCTTGCCTTTGTCTTTATAAATCCTCTTGATTTCTCTTGTTAGTCGATGGCCTTTTAAAGGAGTTTGGGTTGTTAATTTACCACCCACAAGCAATGTGGGATAAATGTTTTGCACCCCACTAGAAGCTTCCAATGTTTATTTTATTAATTTCCCCATATTAATTAATTAATAAAATAATGCCGTATGGAGGAAAATCGATCCATGTATGGACCTTCCAATTTTGGCTAAGTCCACACAATCTCCATTCATCAATCCAAGCCAGCATTCATACTTCAATTCCACCCTGCCAAAGCATGGGAAAATTGACAAGGGTGAGGACAAACATCTTCTCATACTTAGAAAAACTTCAGTCATCTCTTGTTCTCAAAAGGGAAATTCAACCCTTGCATGGACAATCCAACACTTAGAAAAATATCAACTTACTAGCTCCCAAAGGGAAAAACGACCCTAGAGGGATACTTCCCATAGAAATTTTTTCATCTTCCATTATCACCCTTGAGGGAAAAACAACCCTAGTAGGAACACTTCCCATACTTTAGAAAAAAATTTACTTTCCAAACAACTCTCAAGGGAAAATCGAACCTAGTCTGGACAAGTTCCAGACTTAAACAAATTTCCATGTTCCATAATTAGTCTTGGGGGAAAAACGACCCCAGTCTGGATTTTTCAAACACTTGAAAAAAAATTAAATCTCCACACTCAATCTTGGGGGAAAATTTTCAAATTGAGCCCTTGGCTCCTAAATTTCCCTCCAAGTACTTAAAATACTTTTGATTTAAATTTTAATATTTTAACACTAGTGTTTAAAAACGCCTTTTATTTGAATTACAATAATATTATTAAGCTGCCCATAAAATTAGAGCATTAGACACAACTTAAATTATTATTAATATTATTAATTATCTTAATTAAAAAAAGGGACATATTGTGTAGCCATTGTATTGTTATGTTCTCAAAGTCAATTTGCAAAGTGAGAACATAAATAAGCCTGCCGATTTAAGCAGTAAACTGCTCGTTATGTTGTTGGTTATCGCTTCATAGTGGATTTAAACCTGCTTCCGCTGTCACTGGCTTAAAATGATGCAAAGTGGAGAAAGGCCTAAACTATATTAGCGATATGATGCCATGTACTCCTCAACATATTCTGTAGAACATGGTGAGAACATAAAAGTCAATTTGCCAGGTGAGAACATAAATAAGCCTGCTGATTTAAGCAGTAAACTGCTCGTTATGTTGTTGGTTATCACTTGATAGTGGATTTAAAGGTGCTTCCGCTGTCACTGGGTTAAAATGATGCAAAGTGGAGAAATGCCTAAACTATATTAGCAATGTGATGCCATGTCCTCCTCGACATATTCTGTAGAACATGGTCTAGCTAAACAGAAATGCTAGGCAATGACCTGATAAATCAGCAGAGCATACTTCAACTTTTGCTATAAAAACCACATTTTGATGTCCTGCATCACATGAGATATGAATACAAAGGTAAATTTACAATTCTACTCATCCTATTCCAATTAAAGAATCAACATTAACAAATTCAAGAGAGTATAAGCATATTAAATGGATAATAGCAAACACTGGAAATGCTATATGGGGAATCTTCAAGAATCAAAGAATTACAGAAAACTGCAATGTGTATATAGGAAGCTTGAAGCATTTGGGCAAAGGCAGTGATTGAACTGAATGACAAGCAACATGTATCTCAAGTTACAAAAAGCATGTATGCAATGTTCTTATGAGTTTAATAATATTTTCTCCCTTATCACTAATGACTAGGTAACTACATTATTCAGAGATTGCAGCATTCATGGTATACAAGAAAAAGAAACAGAATATACTGGATTCGAATGAAATCCCACCTGGTTTCCTTACTACAGTTACAATTCTTATGTTTGCAAAGTTGCCCTCAATGGGGCCAATTCCGTGGTTTTCTATTCTTGACTAGAGACTTCAGTCCTAGAGACCTGTTTTCGTCATTTGGGAACAGCAATACAATTTCTTGACTGAATTCTAATGGCACCCCACTTTTGTTACACAGAATTTTTTGTTTGTATAGTTACCCCCGTTTGGTTCCGTAGTTTGTTATTCTCCACAATATACTTCAGTATTATTCACCTGATTTTGTCGTTTTCGTACATAACATACATTCAAATGTCCATTTCATAATTTATCCAGTAATGAAAACTGAAAGAAAATAAGTTCAAAAAATTCATGACCTTAAACCCAATGGTGCCGAGAACATACGGTTTATCCAGCTAGCCGTTTCACTTTCTTTAAAAAGTCCTTGTCATTTTTAAGCAGCATATCAGGCAGCGATAAATAAACATTGTATTTGACTAACAGCATATGTCTAGGTTTAATCCTCTTCTCTAAACTGAAACCAAAATACTGCGGAAAATCCAATAAATCCTCAACTTTACAACCCATCTCATTGGTTAGAAAATCAATCTTTGGCTGAAGATTATTTTCCACACTGGCGCGAAAAATATTAGGAGCCCTCACCACCATTTCCACAGCATCCTTGTAAGAAAAGCCCAAACTCTGCAAGTACTCTAACTTGGGAACAAAGGACTTTTCCACACTCGAAACCAATAAGACTGTATTGGAACAATCGATAACACACCCCAATTTCTTCAGATAATGCAATGTAGGTCTAAGTTGC